>JAURVB010014862.1:0-46743 GCA_033002965.1 Piper betle
AAAACGGGGAGCAATCGGTGCAAGGTGTCCACAAAGATCTAACAAACCTTAGAAATACGAGTACCACATGATGAACGCAATGAACACTTCAAGTATTGTGAGTTGAAATGGAAACATATAGCATACAAGATAGGAAAGAAACTCATCACATCCAACCAACCATATATATACATATAAATATTGCTCCCACCACACTTCATCATAATTATCCACACTTTATGCAAAATAGGCTGGATTTTACACAAAACGTGAAGAAAGAAATGAAAATCTTTTAAATTGATGACATCCCAGTCGCAAACCTCAGAAGACGCAGAAGTGAGATGAAACCTAAGTTTTAATACTGTTGTCATCATAGTTCTTCCTAATTGTTAATTGAATATAATCGTTTGTCGTTCATTGCAAAGCTAGTATTATAGACATCCAGTATAGCTTCAACAACGAATAAAGTATGAAGTGAATGATAATGTTCTCCTCTATAGTTCATTAGGGCGAAAGTTCTTTTCCATGAGGCCATGAGTCTGGTCATGTAATAACACTAAAAATACTTACTTAGCAAGTCTTGCTTCCTTCTTTGAAATGAAATTTAAAGCTTCAGACCATGTAAATTCAACATGAAATCCCAGTCCAACATCAATGAAAATGCGGCTGGTATCAGGGCTGCCCAAATGAAAAAAGCCAACATAAACAAACAAATCAGGAAAAGCTTCTTAAAAGGGATGAACCCTCAAACTGAACAATATAGTGACATGTATATTTCACCGCTCATAGTCACCATCAGTATCATTTTTTAGCCCCAAACAAAATTATAAATTTATTTAATCACAGACTACTTGCTTTCACATTCAAATCAAGGACACAAACCCATGAAGAAACTGAAAGGCAAGTTCTAATGAGTGATGCCTTTCTTGGCCCAAGCTGCCGATAAAATTACTAGCCGAAGTATAATGTACCACTGCCCCCTAACAACTAAAAGGACATCTTATCCTTCCAGTGACTTAATCATGTAAAATGTAAGTGGAAAATAAAAATAAGAGAAAGAAAAATTGGAACCTAGAGTATTTATCTCATCCTCACCCATCTTATCTTATCTGAGTTAAATCTGTCAATTTATTGATGATGAAATTAACTATCTCAGTTATCAACATAAAAAATCAAGTAAAAAGAAGTAAAAAAACAAAAATGCATTAGCAAATAGGCTAATGATATTCCTAGAGAGCTTTTGGTTAATTCCTAGACATTTAGAGGTAGTTATGAAAGGAACACATGATTATATTACTTTCTATGGAAATAACCACCTCAAATCTCAAGGATTCATCCAAAACATCCTAGGAAACATTATTAGGCAAGTAAGAACAACAACACTAACAAATAAAAGTTCAAGGTATTTGTTTATCTAGAAATCACAAATGTATATCAGCATATTTTAAAGTTATCAGGGAAAGAAAATAAAGGAAAAAAAAAAGATCATACACTTCAGCTTGCATGTATACTTCAGACCCAAGATTGACCATAGATCGAAGGGAGGTTACTCCATGCATCTCCAAATTCTCAATGTTTCTTTTCAGGTCAGAGCTTCATTATGCTTTAAGGAACAACCACCACTTATTACATGGCCCAAAACGAGTGTCATTCCAAATATTCCAAAGCACATGGAATAATATAAATCAATGAGCCATGAGTTGAAAATCCAAGCGTATTTAAAAAAATGTAGTATCATGTTTGCAAAACGCTCAATTAAAACATACTTTAACACAAACTACTGTGCACTCAATCTGAATTGTTTAAAAAATAAAGCTCCTACTATATGGATCAACTAAAAAGTTCCATTAACGATGGCAAAAGATTGACAATGAACATAACAGACTAAAACTGCTATGAAGAAGTAAATAACAAAAGTCTTTAAGAAACAACCTAGCTCCAACAAGATTTTATTATCCTGAAAAAAATGACTAAGATATGACTTGAAATTCCAATTTCCACTACATGTAAAAAATTATTAAAACTAGGCACTACATTGATATTTATATTTCTATATGTACACAACTACTGTCAAACTAGCAGTAGCGCTCAAATGATAGTGGATTGACATGATGTCAGGGTGATGCCTAGGAAAATTGCATGGTCAATCATAATCAGGAAAGAAGAGAAGAAGGATACAAAACTTTTTGCCGCTCAAAAATTTTATCCCTGCACATAAACAAAACAAAGCAGCATTTATCTTTACTAAAGCCTTCGTACCACCGAAAACCTATAATAAGGGAACCATACATCTGGTAGAACTTATGGCAACAGCATGTTCAATGATAAGCCTCTTAAAATAATGCTTAATAGGGAATTAGCGACAACCGCATTCTTAAAAAAACTGGTACAAAGCCCTCGACGTTCTTCTGCTTTTGCAGGAAGGACATAAACCCTGCCTGAGACTTAATCCTTTCACCCCAAACTCTCCTTTTCTCAAGACCTTCTTTTCCAACACACTTGAATTTTACAAATATGTTAGGTTGTCAATCACATTGTTTGATTCCCTTCTAGTGAAGTGACTATTCTTAAAATGTATTGATCGATAGTTGAATGTTGCTTCTTCTAAATCATTCATAATCATCACAAATAATCTCTCTCTCTCGCTATCTCTTTCCCCCCTCGCCTGCCAAAAAAAAAACTTAACACCAACTGTATTGTAAGTTTCTTCCAACATTCGTACTTTGCAACCAAAAGTAAAAACTTATAATAAATAAGGGAAACTAAGATAGAAACTACATTTAACAAGAGAATAGGATAAACCTTTCTGCAATAGCACGGACAAGATCAGGCTTCAAGCGGCCATCAACAAATTCCTCAAATGTTTGCACTTTCTGCTGTTTAATGAGATCCATGATTGATCAATTGTAACCAAGTAAGGCAACCTGGACGAAGGAGGAACATATAGATCTTGAAAATAGGGGCATTCACAAAAATGAAATCCATTTAAATAATAAAATCATAAATTTAAACATGTTAAGAGGCTTTTTAACTTTCACACATGATGAGCACATGACAGGGCAAGGGACAAACACTTCTTCCTCTGCAATATAAACCTTGTCTTCACTAACAGGCAGGATATCAAATTTCTCAATAATTGCACCAAACAAGAAAATATAATTATCAAGAAACTATTCCTGTGAAAGTATATACATGAAGCTCATAACCTTGTCTACACTGACAGGCAGATTATCAAATTTCTCATCCAATTAAATGCCTACATAACCTTGTCTTCACAGAAAGTTGATCAATGTTGACATGTTGGACAAAAAGTTTTTGCATGATTTTGTATAATAAGTCATGCTAATTCTCTTGCTCATAAGTTCATATGCCTAGGCTAAGGCACCTCACTCCACTCCTCTTCCCCAACCCATCCGGTTTCTACAAAAGGGCGGCCATGGCCACCGGACGCCATCGTTTTTTAATGTCGAAAAAGAAAAAGGACCCACAGCGTTTACCTTCTCCGGCAAAGGCGGACTGCCGAAGGTGTGAACGACAGAGCAATTTGTGCCCTATATAGGCTATAACATACATCCAAGAGAGTAATATTAGGTGTTGGCTACAACTAAGATTGCTAAACGAGTGAACGAGCCAAGCTCAAGGTGAGCTTGAACTCATCTCGAATAGCTCAAAGTTCATTGGAACTTAAATTAACATCGAACGAGTTTGAACATGCTCAAAATCGACTCAAATATTTTTGTTAATGTTCAAGTTCAAGGTGAGCTTGAACTCATCTCGAATAGCTCAAAGTTCATTGGAACTTAAATTAACATCGAACGAGTTTGAACATGCTCAAAATCGACTCAAATATTTTTGTTAATGTTCAAGCTCAACTTAAACTCAAATATACTTTAACTATTAAATTTTAAAACCTCAGAACCAGCTCGTCTGTAAAAAAATATCTATTTATAAAGATTAAAAATTAACAAAATAATTTGTCAACAAAATAGTTTATTATACTCACAATTCCGGCGGTTTCTTGGCAACTATTGCCTGCAGCGGCTACCTCGGGGATGGCAGTAATATGGGGTACCGTTGGTACCGGCTCGGCGATCCCAATGCGTCTACGACGTCGACAAGGACGGCGGAGGCGGCGGCTCGCCGGAAAAGGGCAAAACACGGCCGGTCAGTGGTGGGGTCACGAGATCTTGCCGGGATGGGGGTTCTGGGCTCCACTCCTGTCGGAGAAGGTCGCGCGAGGGTCGACAACGTCGAGGTGGAGACTGGATGACGGCGGCGACGGTCGCCGGCGGCGGGATCGTCGACGGGAGCGCGGCGCGGTCGCGCCGGCTTCGTCGTGTCGTGGAGGCCGGGCGACGGCCGGATAGCTGGGGGAATGGTCGGCGATGTTCTGCGGTGACCGGCGGAGTCGATCGGAGGTGGTGCGGCGGCCGGAGGCGGCGTCGAGGGTAGAAGCGTCCGGGGAGCGGGGAGAAATGGTCGGGGGCGATATCGTAAATAAAAATTAATCGTATTTGATAAGGGTTAATAAATAATAATTAATTCTTAATAAATTTTTAAAAAATAAAAAAATTATATAAAATATAATATATACTATAATACAACAATAAAATATTTTATAACTAATAACTTATTTAAATTGCCATCATAATGTATTATTTAGTCTAAAAATAATTCTAAAATTAAATATATAAAAAAACATATTACATATTTTTATATATTTTAATAACTCATTTTTTATCATTTTTTTGATGTTATCATCGTATACTTAGGTACACTTATCTTTATTGCTCATGACTTACGGCGGGCCTTGGCTCAGATTCATGAAACTGATTCGGCTCAAACTGACGATTAAACCGACTGGTTTGATAATGTAAAACTCTAACTTAAGTTATGGGTTTTATATATGAGCTTATTGATGGATGCTGAATTATTTAGGAACCCGATTATATGTATGATATTTTTATATATGTATTTTTATTTTGGTAATGAATTGTAAATCTTTTGGCTATCTAATCCATAATTTTGATGGTCCATCTTTTATATAAGTCATAGCATGCATAATTTGTTGTCATTAAGATTTTACTTAATTAAGTCATGATAAATAATAAAATTATTGTAGCAGAGATTTTCTGCAGGTAGCAAACTCATGTTAATTAAAATTGGTAATTCTTTTATTATGGTAAAATTATTTTTTAGAATTTATATTAATAGTCAATAATAAGATTTATCTACGATTTTAAATATATTTTAAGTAGGCAAGTGATATTATGAATATTATTATATTATATTATCGAGTCGAGTTCAAGTCGAGTTATGAGTCGATTTCGAGTCGAGTTCGAGTTATAACCGAGTTGAGTTGAGTTGAACACTGCCTTGCTCAAACTCAACTCATAGGATTCAAGTTCTAGCTCGAGAATTTAAATGTCAAATTTCGAGTCAAGTTGAATCGAGCTAAACTGAATGCTAAATGCTCACGAGCTAACTCGCTTAATTAGCAGCCTTGGCTACGACCACCCTTCGCTTCACCCCATTTCTTCCGATGAGTTTGGAGTTGAGCATAATCCAATCATGTGAACCGAAAATCAAACTGCACTAAATTTGATTCGATTTTGAAATACTTTCTTTCGGTTTTTGACAGGTCAACAAGCAAACCGCAAACCGATAAATTTTATATTTATATATATATATATATATATATATATATATATATATTAGTTCAGACTCGAGCCAAACTAAATTAGTCAAAATAACTGAATTAACCGAACTTTTTAAAAAAATATTCCTAATTTTATTTTTCATATTAATTATCATGAAATTCTAATATTTTATGATTAAATTTTATTTATTTAATATGATATATATATTTAAAATTACTTGTTAAATGGTTATGTTCACTAAAATAATAATATAATTTTAATTAAATAATTAAATAGTTTTATTTTTATAACTTATGATGCAATTCGTCTATTCAGTTACGAGACTAAATTAATTGAAATGTTTCAATTTTGTTCGATTTTGTTTTAAGAATAATTCAGTCACAAAAACCGGTTGTATGCTCACCCGTGTGGGGTTCGTGTGTTTGGATTGGAAATATTTATCTTATTTAAATTTGAATATTAGTATCCATATATCTTATCTCAAAGTTTAAACTATATGGTATTAGATTCATTCTCTGTCATGGTAATTTTTTTCAATTAGGTTCAATCAAAAATTTAAAATTATAACTGAAAAATTCTATTAGATATTAAAATCTTTTTGTTAGTATAAATATTTCATATTTTACATGGATAGATCCAAGCAAGATGCAAGAAAACAAACCCCTTGTTCATTTCTTCATCAATTGGAGAGTACCCACAATCCAAGCAAGTGGCACTCAATCACTTTTTTACCACAGTCCTCTCAATTCGTTATGAGATTCCTCAATTTAGTTTCATATCTAATACTTATAGGGATAAGATCTAGTTTATTATTAGGAATGGATTATAGGCCTCTAATTTAGGCTAACTACTTTTAAAGAGTTTAATTTAGACCCATTAATTTACACTTTAGGTTTGCTCATTGCAGATTATATCAGAGTATTCTAGTTTCGATTGGTCACAAGCTAAAAAGGATATGAGCTAAGGCTAGTGACCGGCTAACAATAAAAATTTTGAGGGTAAAATTTTTTAAAATAAGTGGATTATAAAATCGTTAAATTTAGACTCACATCTAATACCTATAAAGATAAGATCCGATTTATTATTGAAAATGAACTATACATGTTCAACTTCAATTAATCACTTTTAGAAATATAACTTAAGTTTGTTAATTTACGTGGATAGAAGAAGGTTGTGCAAAAGACCTCTCCTAAGGATGGAGGAAGGTTGTGGCCTTGCAATCTTCGGCAAAGGATTGACGACGACGTTGCCTTTCCTGGGTTCCGGCCAAACCGCTTGGGCTATGACGTTGTTTTATTTTTTATTTTTTATTGTTTTCCTTCGTTAGTTGTAGTTTTATTAATATTTTTGGGTTTCCGTGGGTATTAATTCATGTGAGAGCTAGCTACTGCTTTGTGTTGTTGTATGTTATAATTATGCAATTAATAAATCACTTTCTAATTTATTTATAAGACCGGCTGTAACCAATTAAAGAATTAAGATGATGTCTTTGCTAATCTAATGTGACCATAGTAATTGATTTAAGAACTGATTTACCTCTACAATTAATCACCGTTGGTTAAAATAAAAAATTCTTCATTCACGAGTATATAATATGGTATCACTATGATTATTACTTGTTAATAATTAATTCATGAATTATAATTTCATGATTATTGTTAGATTATGATTTACATTCAATTATATAGATATAGCGGGTTATAATTAATTAAAGTAATAAACCTGAAAGCTTTAATGTCTAAGTAACTAATACCTGTATATGATCATTTTTAATCCTTGTATAGATAAATGATAGTATCGGTTTATTAAGTATAGTATCCTTAAAGGTTTATAAGATAAATTTAGTACCTTTGTCATGTTTTAAATCTATGTTAGGTAACGATATTAATAACATGTTAGTCAACTGATGTAATCCTAAGAATTTACTCAAGATTATATTAATATGATTTGATATAATGAAGATTGTAAATTGATTTTAGCAATCTATTAAATAAAATTTAGTTATGTAAGTTGGGTGATCGATTAAATTATTAATTAATTGTATTATTATAGTTGAGATGTATGAATTAAAATATGATTGGTAGTCTACTTGTAAGTACAATTTAATTATTAGTCAAATTATCATTGGTGGGTTATAAAGTGTAAAATTGAGTATTAATTAATAGATTAATAAATTAAATGGGTTATTAAAATATAATGGTGAGATAATCATAATCATTGAATCGTAATAAAATACTTGAAATAAATAAAGTTCAAACCTTTTATCAGATTAAGTAATGTAAGATAAATTTTACAAGTGGTATTCCTTATCTTCAATACAAATTATATTAAATAATAAGATATAATGATCTAATGTGTTGTTGGATAATCATTAGAAATATTAAAAGTTAATAAATTATTATTAGTATATTCAAATTAGTATTAATTGTGTAAATAATTGAAGCTTCATGGGCGATACAAAATAAAAATTTGAATTTACTAAGATAACACTTATATTATATATTTTTTTGTCGATGAAGTAATTAACTTACTAAAGAATTATATTAATATAATACTATTTTTGTTTATGTTACACCTATGATTAAATGAATATTTTTCAAGTGGGTAATTATATATTATTTTTCCTAATGAGAAACTCATGATGTGCATTTAATTCTAAATATTTTAATTTCAATTTAATTTGTTGAAATTAAATAATTAAGTGATGTGGATAATTAACTACTTTATTTGTTTTTGAGTTAATCTTGGTAAATTTAAAGCTATAATATTTGAAGTGTTGTATGGGTTTTTTTGTCAAGTTTTAGTCATGGCATTGCATACATTCATTTGGTATAAAATTATTATAAGTATAATTTTACCATGTCACATTAGGATCATCAGTTGTGGTTGCGGGTTCACTTACAAACTATCTAGGTCCGTATAATAAATTGGAATGTTATATATTTCTATTTTAGCAGTTTTAGTCGGCTTGAGCTTAGAGTCAACCACCATGCACCGAGCACAATCAGGACCAAGGATTGACTTAATGTGATATGAGGTCGCACCCACCTTAAAATTATTTGAAAGATGAAATATTTGCCCTCTGTAGAAAGGGGTGACATGGTATAATGAGGCAAAATAACTCATTATGCATTTGTGATATCAAGGGGGTGAGCCAATGATAATTATTAGTAATTATAGGTCATGAGTCACATAGTGTGCGTGCGTATACATAAGATTATAACTGGATGTGACAACCACCCCTTCTGCCAGAATTGGAGCTTGTTATAGGCTCATAATCACTAAAATACTTGATAAATAATGATGTATAATATATTAACTTATTTTTGGTATTATACAACTTAGTGATTTTATCACTAACGTGATTTTGTGATCATAGGTAAGTAGCTTCAGATTGACGGTTGATAGCGTGGTTAGAAGAATTAATATATAAGACAGAACTTCCTATTTATAATATTTTGAGTTGTAATTGTGACTATGAGAAATAATTTGGAGGCTATGAGACTCTGTTTTTTTGTAGTTGGTTATTTTATTGCATCGTTTGCATGGACCCATCTTAGAGAATATGATTTATTTTCATGGTTAATAATCTTATAAAGATGCATAAATTTCATGTTATTTATTTATCTCAATTTATTTTCGCTTAATTATACCTCATGCATAATTGCTTACCTGTTTTTTTCATGTTACGATGCATATGCATGCATTTTTGTTTTCTTGTCCTTACTTATTTTTGGGTAGCCCCCCACCAGATCAAGCGGGTCTTTAGAGCGGCTTTGTTTTGATCTCCTCTTAACCGGAGAAGATGGCTTTCAGCGGGGAATGAATATGGCAGGTCCTCGGTGATAGGAAAAGAAGGATGAAGGTCAGAAGGGTATTGATGGTTGTCAAAGTTAGCTGGTGGTTGAAGAGCATGGTCGCTAGTGTTCGATGGTAGGAGAAGTGGTTAAAAGTGAATAATTAATAGGGTTTTCCTCGTATTTTACAAGTTTTGGGTGTGGGGGGCCAGTGAATATGACAATCTCATTTGCACCCATATAAATCAACATTAACGGGTTAGTGAGATTAATTTTTGAATCATATTCATACAATTTCAATACAATTCATAGTTTAACCAAAAAATACCAAGTTTGTTAATAAGATTACACACCTTGCTGCTTGTGGGCCTAAAAATAAAAAATAAAAAAGATTCACACTATATTTTTGCAACTTAAACTTATTAACAAGTATAATCTCATTCATAGTAGACTAAGTGATGACATAATAAGTTTGCAACATGTTAATGAGTGATGTGGTGATGCCATGTCATAAAATAAATTAATTATTTTGTAAAATAAAATATATGCATTTTTTTATTCATCTACTGTCCACCTGGGATGGTAATTACTCAATGTAGGTGAAGAACACGTGGGTCATCAAAGTTGGGACAGCAGGATTCTTTATGTATATCCTAGTCAAACCGGTTTCTAAATCAACATATTTATGGACTGATTTTAGGCCAAAACAATTCTGGTCATATTTTAGTAGGTTTTTAACCTAGCCGAGTAATTTTTGCAACTGTGGTTCCCACTGGAAATTTCCAATATTGCATGTATCATTGTGGATTAATACGAGGATTTTAACGAAGTAGCGTCACTTAGCCCCCCTGAAATTTCTCAAATCATCGTTTGGCCCCCTTTGACCAAGTTCACCATCACTTAGGCCCTTCCTTTAAACAAAACATAATTTAGCTACCCCTTAAACTAATAAAATTCGACAAAAATAATTAAGTGATGACATGGAAGGTTTGCAATCGGTTAATGGGTGATGTAGTAGTGCCACATCATGAAATAAAATTAATTAAAATAAAATTAATTATTTTGTAAAAGAAAATAAAATTATAAAATAAAAATATATAATTTTCTTGTATTCGTCTACCATCCATATAGGATGGTAACTACTCAATGTAGGTGATGAACGTTGCTCATCAATGTTGGGATAACAGGATTCTTTATTTATATCCTTGTCAAATCGGTTTATGAACTAGCAAATTCATGGACTGATTTCTTACCAAAACAATTCCGGTCATTTTTTACTAGGTTTTTAACCTAGTCGTGCAATTTTTCAAACTATGGTTCCCACCGGAAATTTCCAGTATATATGCATGTATCAACTCATTGTGGGGAAAAAAACTCGTTGTGGATTAATACGAAGGATTAATTTATGTGGCAATGGCACTTTAGGGTACCCTCTACTCGATTCATCCCTAGCACTCATATATCAGCTTTCAATCGAGTGAAGATGTGTAAATCTGTACACAAACATTTTTGTGATTAACATTTAATATAATATCGGTAAAATTGAAGTTTACAAAAAATCAGATTTTACAAAATATTAAATTAAAATTTTGGGTAGAAAATAAAATAATATCAAAGCTTAATCATATTGGATTTGATGAGCGTATGTGGTACTAGCTGCTATAACATGATATTTAAAACAATGTCTTTTAGTCCTATCCTGTTTTAGCCGAGTATTAGCAAAGTTTTATTGGCAATGAGTCAAGCATAGTCATGAGCATGGCACCACTCGTTTCCATGTTACAACAAGTAGTGTACTGTGCACCATGAACTTTAAAACAACAATCTTGTAATCCTTAAAAGTCAACTACTCCACAAGATCATTTTTTAATGTTTTTTATTGTAAAAATAATAAATATATTGTTATTGATCTATTTAATTGCAGTTTTTTTAATAAGTCATTAAAATTTAGAAAGTATCAAATACTGTAGACGAGGAGAACTTAAGCAATAACTTGACCGTAAGTCGAGTTAACTTATTTTTTACATATATCATTGTTTATTCTGTAGTTGTCAAATATTGAAATATACTTGGTAAGATTAGATTAGTGACTCAAGAATCATTTGAGTCCACCAAACTTGATTTTCATCGGGCAATTCAAAGACCGATTCTAGTGATTTAATGTAGATATATATATTTATTTTATCCGGGTTTAAGGGAGAGTTCAAACCCATTCTCATTCTATGAGCGTACATGAGTAGGTTCAGAATTTGGAAGTTACACAAGGTCTATCTACAATATTTGTGCAAATGATGTACAAGTCTATTGGGAAAAAAATTAAGCAAATAGAAATCACTCAATGGGATAACTTACTGTAAATGTAATATTTAGAAAGAATTGAAAGTTAGATTCAGTACCTGAATTAATATAATCTTAACATTTAGACCTGAATTATATAATTTTTGATAGCTGTTCCATCAGTGCAGAAATATGAAATCATTAATTTTTTGTCAACAAGATCATGATTTCTTGATTTGTCATACCTGTCTACATATCTATTTGCATTAATCTTGTAGGTTTGCTACATTGAAAAAACAAAGTTGAAAAAATCTTTTAGCTCAGCTTGAAGTGAATAGGCAGAATCTTGCATCAGTAAGCAACCATACAATATAGCACAACTATGTAAAGAAAAATCCACACAACTGACTCATATATACCATCTTTTCACACATTTAAACCTCACTTAAAAACCATATAAAATAAAACATGTCAACAAACAAATATAATTGTTACTGCGAATTGATTGGTTTCCAAGATGTCAATACACAGGGTGGTGAAACTGTGGATTGAATGCTAGTGATTCCCTGTATATCAACTCCTTCATCTGATCCTCTGTTAGAGCATGTTGTTCAAACTCAAAGGAGAATGGCACTTGGCAGATAGGTTCATCTGCAGGATCATGCAATCTTTCCAGGTATGGATGGGCAAGAGCCTCTTCAACTGCATTTATACATAAATTTGTCAGACACTGTCTTAAATCATAAGCATTAACCAGGTTTCTTGATCATGATATTTGATATCTGCTAATTCACTTCAAAGAAAAACCCACATTTCTATTCATAATTGATTTATTGAATTATTATCTTTATGGTTCAACTATTTTAAAACAGGCATATAGATGATCAATTGTTCTACTAAAAGAATAACAAAAAATTAAGAAATAGATGAAAAATTAAATTAAATTGCCAACTATGCATATATAAATTGGAATGCCAAGCAGAAGCATATTGTTACCTGTAATTCTGTTGGTAGGATCAAAAGTAAGCATCCTCTCAACAAGATCAATTGCCACGGGGTTAACATGAGGGAAAACAGTTGCAAGTCTTTGAGGGGGATGATATTGCAATGTTCTTAGGTATCTCCTGACATCTTCATTCCTAACAAAGCCAAGATCAGCTTCACTGGGAGTGCCAAGAAGCTGTGACAGATCCACACATGCAGCATTAGCAATAGCAATTTTATACCACTCTACATCCTAACAGATTATCAACTCTACCTGTGTCAGCAATTGCATCTGATGGACATGATCTCTACCAGCAAAAAGTGGTTGCCTGTTCATAAGCTCCATGAAAATGCAACCAACAGACCAAACATCAATGGCGGCTGTATAGTCAGCAGAATTCAGGAGTAGCTCTGGAGCTCTATACCATCTTGTGACCACATATTCTGTCATAAACTCATTTTCCGAATTCGGGCGAGCCAGGCCAAAATCACAGATTTTCAAGTCACAGTTTGAATTGAGCAAAAGATTGCTTGGCTTCAAATCCCTATGAAGAACATTGGCAGAATGTATATACTTCAAGCCGCGAAGAAGCTGATACAGGAAGTACTGAAAGAAATAGGACAATTTAGTGGAGACCAACATCAGTTATCTGTCAAAGATATTCCAAACTTATATTTGGAAGAACAATTAGGTACCTGGCAGTGTTCTTCAGATAATTCTTGGTTAGAGCGAATTATTTGATGCAGATCAGTGTCCATAAGTTCTGTGGCTACATAGACATCAGTGAATGCTTCTCGGTTTGGAGGGGGATGACGTCCCTTATCCCTACCACCTGCACAACATACACACTGATTCAATTCTAGTATTGGCCTCGAAAAAAAAATCAACTACATGCTACGCTCAATCAGATGTCACTTCTATTTCAGAAATCATCTGAAAGTAAAAAGAACAACCCCTAATAAATGGGCATCCATTATGGGAGTTTTAAGAACTACAATACAGGTACTTCCTTCTCCCAGTAAGCTGTGGACTCTCTACAATCACAATCTTTATGAAGTTGGGCAAACTGCCATTATAGAGATAAAGGTTATCTCATGATTAGCTAGGCAATAAAATTTGGGGGTGTTAAAGGTTAACTTGGATGAAATTTTACATATGACAACATTGATAAATTGATTCCTGAAATAATCGTCATCCATTTTGGAAGTGTTAAGAACAATAGGACAAGGCTACTTTCCCTGATCGGCATAGTTGTTTCCGTGTTATATGTGGACTCTACAACTAAAACATCTATGAAGTTTCTTTTCTTCAAAGCAAACATTAAGTTGGGCACATTTCAATTGTATAAAAAAGGTCATCCTACCCATTAGGCAAGAAAATTTAACATGTAAAAGGTCAACCAGTAGGCTTTCCTGTCAAAAGAAGCTTCCACTAACAAGAGTTAATACCCCAATCAAACCATCAAACAAAGCATTCAAAACTATTGAAAAAAAAATCCAATTCAAAAGAAAAGAAAAGAGAGAAACCAACAATCAAACATTTGATTTGAAGAAAAATTACATTTTCATGGTCCAAGTGCCGGAGGAGTTTGATCTCCCGCAGCGTCCTCTTGGCATCCATGTGGTTGTCAAAGGCGTTGGCTATCTTCTTAATGGCCACCATCTCATTCGTCTCCGAATTCATAACAGAACTAAACAAAAAAGCAAACGCATAAAGCCCAACAGATTAATTAATTAGTCCCATTAATTTACCATCCACAAAGTCAAACCTAAGTTCATAATCAACAAAAAAATCCATATCAAACAAGAAAAAATAGCAACAAAATAATTCAATTGAAGAAGAAGAAGAAGAAGAAGAAGAAGAAGAAGAAGATTAACAGTAGGAGGAGATAAAAAAAGGGACAGTTAAAGATCAAAAGATTGAGATAATCATATTACCAGACTATGCCGTATGCACCACGGCCAATAGGCATGATGGGAGGGCGGTACTTGGTCGTGATCTCAAAGAGGTTACCAAAGATGTTGTACTGCAGGAATCTGCCATCATGGGTGGCCACAAAAGGGAAGTCCGGGGCAGCAGGCACAGCAGGAGGCGCCTGCGGCATGGATGCTTCTTGCACAGCTCCCTGCATGGTAATACCCACAAGCAAGCTCACCCACGAGGCAGATCAAAAGGACAAAGAAGATGATAGATAGATAGATTGAAGAAGAAGAAGGACAAGAAGAGGAAGGTGGTGAAGTTGCTCTGGTTGTGAGGTGGTGAGATGGTGAGCAGTATTTTTAAATGTTTGGGGGAAGATAAAAATGGTGGTCGGGGGTGGAAAGAGATGGAAAACGCGGGGAAATGGACGGCTGGGATTTGCGCCGCCGCGTCTTACCACCTTCAGATTATTTGACTTTTCTGAATATATTATTATTATTATTATATATTATCATATTATGTCATGTCAGATGGGGCATTATTGTAGGCCCTTCACGTCCTAAATCCTGGTTAATTAATGTTGTTAATAATTTGATTATATAATATAATAAATTTTGTTTTCAAGTATAAGGATAAATTTATTTACAGTAAGCTTTTAATTTTAATAACATGAGTCTTGTTCCGGGTATTATGATAGAAATAAATAATATGTACTTTTAATTTTATAACATTATTGGAAAAATTTGCCAAGTAGTCAAAATATACACTATTGGAAGTGATGAATTTAACTTATATATAATGTGTGTGGGAGGAAGGAAGTGTACCGTTTTGTTATAAATAACGAGATCGTCACGCCTAATTCTAAAAAACCTAAAGTAATAAATAAATAAATTACGAAAAAATAAGCCTCATTGTTGATTTACATGCTATTGATATCGGTGTGCTTTCTACGTGCATATTAATGACATTGATGTCTTTTTTAAAAGTATTTCTTGATGTCATTGATATGTTTTCTACGTGTTAATGTCATTTATGTCTTTTTTAATTTTATGTTTAATGTAGAGATTTTTTTACATGTCTTAATGTCATTGATTGATGGGTTTTTACGAGCCTATTAGTGTTATTGACGTTTTTTTATGTGCGCATGCCAATGTAATATACTAAGTATCAATTATATATATATATATATATATATATATATATATATATACATCATCATCGACGTCATCATCTTACTCCACCAGATCTTTGACACATGAGGCTTCAATTTTAAGTAATTTCCATACACGAATTATTTTATACATTTCATGATTAATATGTCCAACAATAAAAATGAGAAAATTTTGGGTTAATTAATTATGTAAAGTGATAAACATGTAAATATTGTAAGTATGCTATGCAAATTTTAGATCGTTAATTAATTTTTTTATAATTCTAATATTTAATTACTTGCAGCACTTTCTTAATAGACAACTTATATACAACAAGTGCAAGTAAATTCTCTAACTATGACAGATATTTGAAGAAGTTAATTATTTAATATTATATAAAAGATAAAACTTATCTTATATGGGAATAAGATCAATAACCACACGGGTCAAAGATTTGATGACGAAGAAAAAACTTTATTGTCGTAACTTATCATTCTTCTCTTCTTTACGTAATATACAATATTGTGAGAGAGTTTATTTGATTTTGTTGACGTATTTTTGGTGGAGATACTTATAAACGATGAACTCACTAAATCCATTAAGTAATTACTTTTGACTTAATCTCATATTAATCAAATATTAATTTTTAATATGTTTCTTATTAATTAATTAAGTTGATGAAAAACCTACAAATATTATAGTTCTCCCTAGTGTTTTAAAAAAAAGTTACGGTGTTTCCAAAGGATAATAAGTCGTAAAAATTAAACTTTTTCCTAGTGGTCTATTTTTAACTTACAAGTATAGTAACTCTTGTCCATCGATCTATTTCCATGTAAGATAAGTTTTTATCTTATTCATCTTTTATCATATATATTTAATTTCTACAGACTTTATAAACATAATCATCAATATATATGAGAAACTATATAAATGGATATTTTATCCAAACAACGAAGAAGTATAATTTGACTTTTAATAAGTAGTAAGAATAATAGCCTTCCATATTTTTTTTGTTACCTTTAATTTGTATAATAATAATATAATGAGATGAAATACGTGATGTCCTTCTCTAAGATACGATGATTGAGTTTCTTTCAAGTCATTGACATTGGACAACATTTACAAATGACATAATATAAGTGTACAGCTAATTTACACCATATGGGCATTTATGATAATAAAAGTATTTGTTATATGATATATCAAGAAGCCAACTTTGATCATACTCAATTTTAGTAACTATCAAACCACCCACTAGATGTGAAAGCTAACAGAATTGCTGCTCATATTGTCAAGATATTAATGATTCTCTAAAGGGGTATTTAGGTACATAACATTTGGCTCTAAGTTGTTTAAAGTTAGAAATTTGATCAATGTAACTTCAACCCTTGTTGCAATTGAAGAGTTCCTCTCCTAACCATTTAAAAACTTGTGGCTCTGATTCAATTCTATTTTTCAGGCCAAAGCCTTTAACTCTAATATTTCTATTAACGAAAATAAATTGTAAAAAATAATGCCCAGATAATATGATGAATCTTATACTAATTTTACTAAATATATACAACAAAGCATTTGGGTATATAATAATCCCAAGTTTCAATCAGAAGAAACTCTATAAAAATGGTTACACCTATCAATTAATACGCTGATCTTAATTATCAACTCAGTAACTTCTATTACAATAAACACAAATTTGATAAACTAAGTAGTTACACCAATTTGATAAGCCTATGGGTTACACCCTAAAATGACTCTTCCCACGCCAGCACTCTCATGGTAAATATGAATTTGATAAACTCAACAATTACACTATTTTTATTTTCCTGTTTTTATAAACTCAAGAGTTATACCAATTTGATTAGCTTAAGAATTATACCTACCAATTATTATGTTGATGCTTATTGATTCAATTATTGTTATTATGATAAACACAAATGTGATAAACCCAATACTTACACTAATTTGATAGACCTAAGAGTTACAGATGACTCCTACTACATTGTACTCTCATGTTAAATACAAATTTGATGAACCCACCCAAGAGTTACAGTAATTTGATTATGGCAACTCTATTTAGTGTTAAATTATAAAAGTTATTAAAATATATTATTTTTTAAAATCAGCTTAATAAATATATTTAAGCAATGTAGAACACGTATTTATTAATTTCACGTGTCAATATATATATATATATATATATATATTAATTTCATGTAACCATTTATTTATGTAATTAAAAAAATAAATATAAAACTTTGAGTTGGCTTGGCCTAGACTCCAAGTCAACTCTATTTAGTGACGTGTTGAGTCAAATACGAGTTCCAAGTTTTAAAATTATAATGCTAAGATTAAATATTAAACAAATATTTTTCTTTGACGGCGTCAGCTTTTAAATAAAATGGTAATCCAACCAAGTATTAGAGCCAAAGAGGGTGAATCGGAATTCTAATTCGGCCTAGCCTATTGGATGATATCCCGGCTCGGCCCAAGCTTGGGCCGAGTCAAGCATGCCCGTCCACCTGTATTTCCACAGAACTCCCACATACGCACGTCCCTCAAATGCTGTCCGAAGAATGGTGGGATCCCATAGGGTCTACGGTAGCTGTTTTATCCTACATTTTTACAATAATTTGGTTCCATGACTCAAGCTCAGGACCTCTTGATCACAGGACGATAATTCTTGCCACCATTTGTACCAAAACTTAGATGAAAATGGAGCGTATATTTGGGGGCCAACTAGTTCATGCGTGGCTAAAAATTGCTTTCGCCTGGTAAAAAACCCATGATAGGAGTGGAGGACAACTTCATCTCAACTATAACAAATTTCTTTGAAATTTTTATTTGGGTTGCCAATGCTCTAGACTAAGCTCCAAACTGGGGCATCCCACGTTGCTTGGAAATAATGCGCGTGATGCATGGTGGTAACACGGAAAGCACTGCGTGACCGACTCCAAACTCGATCGGGCGTTCCAGTCCACGCCCTGCCTAACCTTTCCTTTCCTTCCAACACTTTCTGCACACAAACTCAAAACACGGGCACTTTATCCATGGGTCAAAAAACTCAACAATTGAAAGCAATTAGCAGCCTTTAAACGAATGAGCTTGTTGGAACCTCAAGTTCTTGTTTGTCTGTTCTTCCCTGGTCTTGCTTACAATTAATAAAATGTATTTTTTTCTTCTGCTGGCACTACCCAGAAAGAGTTGTCCCTCTAAAAATTTTGATTCACCAGCGTAAGTAAATTGTAATGATAACATAATAGCGTGTCTGCAGATGACTTCTACATTTAGGTCAAGAAGGACCACATACAAATTCATCAATCAAGTTTCGGGGCAATTTCTACTTCCTTTCCATGAATCTTCATTTTGCTTGACTGATTGTTTAATGGTTAATGGAAGAGGAGTCTTTGTCTTAATGCCTAAAGAGTTGATGCTGTGTGACCAGAGGTCATGGATTCCAGTCATAGAACCATTCGGCAGGGCTGTTACACTAGACCTTTGTGGTCCAAATCAATAGGATTACAATTCATAAATCAATAGTCCTGATTTTGGGCAATTCAGGATTTATATAAAAATTGAGTTTTGTAACGACAATGGCGAGAGTGATATGTAAAAGTTGTGATGCATAAACAAATTAAATTGTAGACGATGAAACGAGAAAATTATAATATGAGAAGATTGTAAACGACAATGTCTTAAGTATGTCTTCACCGAGTAACAAGCTCACTTCTACAGAAAATAAGATGTCCTTGCCGAGCAACAAGAGCCCATTGAACGTGAAGAATTTATAAAGGCACGCTCATGGCACAATACAGGTTAGTTTCGAATACATAAATTAACTAGTTTGGCATCCTTACGGTCATCCAAGCAATATTGTACGCTATGTATAAATCATAGTTTTAAATATCGAATACAGCATCCTGTCCAACATGCCTACCCAAACCTCGTACATTTATTTTACGTAACAATAAATCGTTATCATCACTAAAATAAATAACCATTTATTTTACCATCAATTTATGCATCTTGAACTGATTTATTGACATGCGTTCGTACACATCATCATCGGCCATTAACCTTAATTATTCACCTACACGTGCAGGTCGATTTCTAGATATAAACATTTATATATCCTCGACCATCTAAGTTAAACCATTTAAAGATTGATATGTAATAATTTTTGGATACTGAGTTCCTCCGTAATCTTCAATTTTTTCATAAACAAGCAAAAGAAGCATTACAATTATTTAATTACATCTTATTTGTATCATCCACTTATCCATGTGAGCAATTAGTTGATTTCACATCAAAATTTTTAAGATATGTGAGACTAATTGATCATACCATGCATAATTTACCTCCCAACATTATGATCATAAGCGTTGCATATACATTAGTGTCTCAACTTTGACATTGGCTAAAAATGGATATTTGAAGTTTTATTGGTATAACTCGTTGGTTTAACCGATCTCAATTTATTTATAGTTAAGCCTATGCCTTGCAATTTCTTAGACTTCACACCGAAAACATATAAAAACCAACATACTTTGGTTTCCATTTCACTATCTATCTCATTTAACCATATTAAGTTTTTTCATATGCCAAAACATTAAATCATGATTTGATTAATTGGTTCGGCATACAAAAAACAACGAATGAATCATAAAGCTTCCTAAATAGCATCTAAATAGACATGAATAGTTCCCTTTCCAAGCTCTAAAATGTCTCAATTTCTTTCAAGTTTGAGTAATAAAATAATACTATACATAACTACCCAAACTAGTCTACATGCATGTGTATGTATGATATGTTATGAGCATTCATCCATCGTCAAAAAATGATAATTTATCCATTTATCATATATAATCACACAACATGGCATTCAGGTGCTCTATTGCTAGGCTTGAGGCGTTGGCCGCTCAGGCACTCTATTCGCTTTGATACAATTTTAAGAAATTCGTTTGAGTAATAAAACAATATTATACATTACTACCCAAACTAGTTTACATGCATGTGCATGTATAGCATGTTATGTACATTCATCTATTATAAAAAAATGATAATTTATTTATTCATCATATATAATCATGCCATCACATCATTAACAATATTAAGCAAAATCAATTAAAGTATTAATTATTACTAAACAATAGTAAAAAATTAAAATCAAATAACTTGGCACTCAGGCACTATATTGATGGGTGAGGCACTTTGGTGAGGGAACTCTGACACTCTATTTCCTTTGATACAATTTCAAAAAATTCGTTTGAGGCCTAAACAACGTCCAAAATTCATAAAATTTGAACCCTAGCTTCCTAACGCATTATTTGACATTCTTGTAAAAGGATTTTTAATTTAGATGTCTAAATCTCTAGTTTTCATTAAAGTTCTTAACGAAGGTATAATTTTTCCTTCTTGAACAAGATTTTTTTACAAGAATCATGTCATATCAACTCTGAATTAAATTAAACTTCACACACTCCCTTTTGACATCATTATTGAGAGTTTAGAATAATTCTTGATTGAAAAAAATAGGTTCTTGATTGATTTCACAATATCCTTCTTCATTAAAACCAACTCATAGAAACAACACAAACATCAAAAGTAAACTTCGATTATATGTCGTTAAATCCTAAATTGCTTTCATCCAAATTGGGTTCATGATCTTAATTGTGATGTGCATGTATAATTTATAAAAATAAAGCATATTAAATTATAAATACATGCATTACAATCATAAATAAGATGAACAATGTTGACGATGAATGAATCTAACGAATTAAACTTATTTTATTTTAATTACTAATCTGATCTTTGAGCAAACTTTACCTAAGACACTCCCCATTACTATCTCTACGAACTAAAACCTAAGAGAAAGTGGATGACGATGAGAGAAGTTAGAGAGAGGACATTGAGAGAGAGAAGAGAGGAGAGAGGACACCCAACCAGGGTGGAGCCATGAAAGTATCGTAGCGTCTCCATCATTCTCATGTCCTTATATACTCCCTTATACTTCTCCCCAATCTCGGTCATATGTTCAACTTTTGTAATTAGCATGTGGTTTTAAAATTTAAAGTTGCGTTTTTTATAATCGACTGAATGCAAGATTGGTGGATCGAACTTTTGAAAGTGCTGACTACGAAGAGTTTATTTTAGAGAAATTGATGTGCTCGCGGATGGAAGTGTGTGTCTGCCTACTAGACTTTGCAAATTTCATGATCTACTTGTATTTTTTCCAATAAAGAAATACTACTTGGTGGCGTGATTACAGATGTACGGTTGTTCTTGAGAGACATGTTTCTATTGTACTTTTACTTTGCCTATTTAGCTCACTGAAAGATTGACTTTTTGTTTTGTAGAAGCATGAATGGTTTTGACTTTCTTGTGCAGGCCTTGAAATCCCTTATTTGAAAGAAACGTAGTGTTACTGCTCATTTACACCAACTAGAAGGAAAAAGTATGTTCCTGAAGTCAACATAATCCTTTTTCTAAAAAAAAAACTGTTATTGGAGTTTTAAATTCAGATTTACTACTTATACTTTCTAGTTTAAATATCTACTATGTTTGATCTAGTATTATCTTCGCGTGAATGACCTATTAGTATTTTAGTTCATAATTATTTTGTATCTACTCAAAAAAATTATTGATTTTTCTTTTCTTTTTCTCCATGTATGAGTTTTATGTTGTTTGCTGTAGGTTTTGGGTTTATTAGTTTTCAAGGTTTAGTTTGTGTGTGTTTTAATTATCTTAAGTTAAGTGTAAATGACGCCAGATCGTTCAAGGATAGCTGCTAGTCGTTTTTCCATAGAGTATCAAAATGGAGTACTAAGAATTTGTAGATTTTGCTGTCTCTAACCTTCCAGAAAAATTACCTTGGTGTCCTTGCTTTGACTTAAACAACCAATATTAAATGCAGGTTCCTACCAAATTGTACTATTTGGCATGAGGATGGAGGGGAGACAAATTTAGATTCAGATGAGGAAAATGAGTTTGAAGGTGAAGGCATTGATACATTAACAATGTTGGACAACATAAAGGCTAGCTATATGAATGTTATGACTCCCATAGAAAGAGATGTAGGAGAAAACACTTCTGAAGGTGACAACAACGGTTTACATCAAAATGAGGCTCTCCCCAACATGGACGCATCGAAATTTTTTATAAGTTGGTTGAAGAAGCCCAAATTCCTCTATATTCAGGTTCAGATAAATTTAACAAGTTGCCTTTCATTCTCGATGTTGTAGGTGTATTTTTTTAGTGGAGACACCCGTGAAGGTAGACTCACCAAATCAATCAAAAGATTAATTTTGGTTTAATCTCAAGTTAATTAAATATTATCTTGTCATATTTCTTTTATCATATAGTTTGAGATGACAAAAGAAAAACCTATTAATATAATATTTTCTTCTCAATATCAATCAGAGGTAGAATAAGAAATTACAGTATTTCTAAGGAGAGGGATGATAAGTCTTGAAAATCAAAATATTTTCCTAGTGACCAAGTCTGAACTTGCTAGTGTAGTGACTCTTTTTCATCGATCCATTCCACTAAAAGATAAATTTTTTATTTTATTTATATTTTATCATATATTTAAATTCTATATTAGTATCAGACAACACTCAAAAACAAGATGTTCTACACTATTTTTTCAATCAAAGTATGATTAGATTATTTGTTGATCATAAATCATGTGTATTGATGACTGATTATTTCATGTATGATAAATCAAGATTTTAGACTATTTTTAAAAAAATTATTAAAAATCATGAAAAGATTTGGGGACTGATATAGAAGAATTAAATCAGTTTAGATGTTTTACAATGATATTATTGTGAAATTTGATTTATACTTTGTATTAAAATCAACATAAATACTAGTTGATGTATACTTTGTGTTAAAATCAACATAAGTACTAGTTAGTTTATACTTTATGTTAAAATTAACATGAGTTTAAAAAGATTTTTATTTTGTGTTAAAATCTATTTTGTATATTTTAATGTACCAATTTTTATTTTTGAAATTTAGGCAACTTAATGCAAAAATATTAATCATCAATTTTGAGTATCCCAAAAATTGAATATTTATACATATTTTTTTATCATTTGATGACATGCATAAATGAAGTAATTTTTTTAAATTACTTATTGAGGATAAAAGAAAAGATATCATTAATATATAGCCATGAGCATTTCATAGTTAATTTTTAAATCCTTCATAGTCTTATAAGTATAAAATTGCATATATGTTGATTTGCAAATGAATTGTCCATTTAAAGCTAATTAGGCACAAATTATTTCATGGATGTAAATATGACTTATATGTTGAGTTATATTATTCATGATAAATGCATAACTTAGTATTTTGACATTTAATATAAAGCTTAGTACTCTACAAGATAGTGTAGTATGAAATAATTTTACTAAAATAATTTTATTCACTATTAAGAGATTATTTTATTTTGAGAGAAGAATACCATGTTGCTATTGTGAAGTAATAAATTTTAATCTATATATAAATAATATCTTAAACAATTTTATTTTTTAGAGCATTATTTTCATGAAATTTTATGTTATTACATAAAAGGCCTCATTTGTTGAGATATATAAATTTTAAAAATAAAATTAAAAAATGATATTTTGTGATAGTATTTAAGATGTTGAAGTTAACACACATAGCTAGTAATGTGTTCGTCAAAACTTATAATAATTTTGCATAATACATGTTTACTAACAAAAGAAATAATATGTCAAATGGGATGAATAACTTTTTCACCAAGCATTTGTCTTTAGTACTTAAGTAACATTGAGAGATGAGATGCTAGTACTTCAAGTCATGTATATTGTCTCAACAAAAGATTGAGATAAGACCATTTTTGAAAATGGTCGACATGGTTTCCCACAGCCATAATCCCATATACCTAGATGTGAGACTTAGACAATTGCATCAGTTGTAATTGTGCTAGTTGTCTCATGTCAATTACTTGAGTGATAATTAGATTTAAATCTATATGGTGTTGATAAAGGACATATGCTTTGTATGAGTTACTTTTGATGTGAATAACTATCTACCATAACTTGTAATTCATACCATGTATGTTATTACCACTCCTCCAATGTCAAGGCGATCATGTACTTGACCATCTCATCTGGGACAAGGAAAGTGCAGCTCGTTACCAACGATGTGGAAGGGGGTGGTGCAGCAACTATACAAGTCGAACCCGATATTCAATAGCACCACCATGGGGTCGTCGGTGCCAGGGACGGCATCAAGGAGAGGGATACCACGGCGGGAAGCTAAGGTAGGGATTGTGGTGGGGCAGTGTCATGTTATCGGTGATGATGTCTTTGGGTTATAGGGATTGGAGGAATTGGTGGTAGAGGTGGGTAAGTGGATGGGATGAAAATTAGATTGATTTTTTTAATTTGTTATAATTGCTATAAGTGACGACTTGTAGTTAGTGTGTATATATGCACTCTTATAATCGGTACAACAAACTAATTTGAATGTAGTTTCAATTACTTGTAAATTGTAATCTTCAATTTTTTATATTTTTCTAATTTATCTGCAACAATGACAGATTGAGGTGCAGGGACATACTATGTGCTCGGTAAAAGGCTAGGAGCGATGCCAATATATTTGTAGTCATAATTCCAGTTTTAGAACCCATATTACATATCATATTAACATGTCAAGTTTGACAACTTATTTACAAGTAAAGTATTGAACATAAGCATTGCCATGTTATCACAATTAGTTAAAAAAGATAAGTGATTTTCCCAATAATGAGGAAAATTAAAAAGTGGAGCATAATGATGAGGAGCATAGGTTGCAAAGATGTTGTATTTGTTAATATGAAGATATGTATGACACACAAATCACATCTTCATCAAATGTGATCTCTCCATCTTTGCTTCTCCTCTTCAATATATAACATATCTTCCCTCTCTATATAAATCATGGCCATGTCATGCCAGTCACATGTTCATCAAATGTGACCTCTCCATCTTCGCTTCTCCTCTTCAGTATATACATATCTTCGCTCTCTATATAAATTGTGGTCATGTCATGCCTGTCACATATTCGTCAAATGTGACCTCCAAATCCTTGTTACTCTCAATGTTATATAAAAGCATTTCCATTGGATAAATGGAGAGCAGCGTCTTAAGCTTCAAATTACAGTCTTCCCAATAGAGGGCCAGTTTTATTAATACCATACTCAATAATGTTGAATATGATACCCCCCATGCACACAAGCTGCAACCACTTCGTTCCATCCAAGTACTTCCCTGACTTCATATGTCGTCTTATGCTACAATGTGATATAGGTATGTCATTAGCCTTTATCAGCATACTGGTATGCTAATGGGTGGTAGGTAATATATCATTCAAAGAAAATAATCCTTATAGTACCAACACTCTACTATCTCTCCTCACAACATATCATGCTAGTCATTTCAATTCTTTTTCTACAGATACATATCTCTCAAACGACATTCAAATACGAACATACAACACTAACACTCTACCATCTTTCTTCATAACATACCATTCTAGTCACTTTAACTCTTTTTACACATGCATACTTCCAAACGATTCTACCCAACCTCATCTTTCTCTAACTACTTACTCCCACAACCACCGAATAATGTGCACTATCACCCACAAGACTCCACCCAACTACCCCACTATTAGTCCCACACAAGCTCCCCTTACCCAGTTCTAAACCATAAATAACAAACTGTATAAATCAATGGTGCTCCATTTACCATTATTGTCTACACTGTCACACTTTTTCACTCTCAAACAGACGAAGAATATGATGATAGCCAATGACAATGAAGTAATGAGGATTAAATAAGAGGCAGAGAAGAAAGAAGTGAAAGATGAGGACGCAATGTAAAGAGGGCAGAAGAGAAGACTGCCACAAGTTTTTCAGGCGAACAACAATAAGGACGTAACCAAATCAATCTAGACATTCATTAAATTCATCCTTTCTCTAAGTCTGCATAACTTATGCCTCTATTAATAATTGTACTTTACTTTATTATTTTCCCATTAAAAGATATATTTGACAATGTATGCATATTTCTTAGTCGGAGGATTTACATCTGTCTTTGACCATATAAAAAAAGTTATCATATGTAAACCAAGCCCAGGAAAGTAGGGGTGGGCATCGGTCGGATGGACGTCGGACAAAATATTGTCTGCGTTTGTCCGAAATTTTATCGGACAAAATTTGTCCGACCGAGTTAATGTCCGACTTGTCCGTTGGGCCCGAGCAATGTCCGTGTACAATCCGAAATCAAAACCAAAACTTCTAAAACCCTAACCTAGAAATACTGTTCATAGGGCGCCGCCGCCGCAGCATCCTGCCGCCGCCCTCCGTTGCCGCCGCCCTCACCCACCCTCCCCTTGCCTCCGCCGAACCGCCACCGTCTCCGCTCCGCCAGCCTCCGCTCCGCCCGCCTCCGCTCCGCCAGCCTCCGCTCCGCCCGCCTCCGCTACTCCCGCCTCCGCTCCGCTCCGCCAGCCTCCGGTCCGCCCGCCTCCGCTCCGCCAGCCTCCGCTCTGCCCGCCTCCGCTCCGCCAGCCTCCGCTCCGCCCGCCTCCGCTCCGCCTGCCTCATCTGCTCGTGTCTCCGCCTCCCTCTGCGCGCCGTGTGAAGATCCACCGCTGCCTCTTGCTGCCGCCCTCCCCTGCCCAGCTTGCGCCGCTCCGGCCTCCGCCGCCGCCTGCCTCGCCGGACCGCCACCCTAAACATCTGCCGCTGCCTGCCTCGTCTGCCCTGCCTCCGCCGCCGGACTGCCGCCGCGGCGCCGCCAGACTCCGTCGAACCGCCGCCCGTTGCCGCTGTGTATATATCACTTAATTTATCTTAAATTTAGTTTATTTTATATTTAGGATTAATTATTATTATTTTATAAGGTTAGATTATTTATACTTAGATGATAATGTAAAAAAAATTTATTCTAACAAAATTGTGCAGTGATTGAGCTATAAAAATTTGTACAATTATTTGGTGAAGGAAGTTTGCATCTTAGAAAGAATAGGTACTGTCAAAGATTATTGAAGAATAGCTATTTATGATGTTATCTCTTTGTTTCCCTTGCTATACTTAGCATTTTGATAATTGTTAGAGAATAACAAATTTCAAAGATTATTTTCTATTGAGGGATACAAAGATTGAAGAATGGTGAAATTTTTGTTGAGATTAATTTATAAAATCTATTTTTTATACCAAACTTTAGTTTGTTTAAAGTCATAGTTTTCGAATCTGCTTTTTCTTCGAAATATTTCGTTACTTGAGACGTTGGTACTTATTAAAGAATGAAACTAGCGCACCTGATTAACTGTTCACTTACATTTGCATGAGAACAAATGCTTTCTTACAAAACAAATATCATATACTATTGGTGATATAATTAAAATTTTGAATATTTCATCATTGGCTTTGCTTACCATCTTTTTATGTTATTTCACACAGGAGATTGTTGGGTCTTAACAGATTGTTGGGTTTAACTCTCAAAGTATTTATAGCTTATAATAAGAGTGACTTTTATCCTATGTATGTCATTTTTTATTATTTAAGATATTAAATATCAATTTTATGTATGAACATAATTAATTTACTGTATATTACATTTTAAAATTTTTATAAACTATAATATTAGCCTTACAAATGTTGAAAATATTATATTATTGATATAAAATATCAGTCATTCGGTCGGTCATTCGGTCGGACAAAGAAATGTCCATGTTTGGTTTGTTTTAATTCGGTCGAATTCGGTCGGTCAAATTCGGTCGAGTCAAATTCGGTCGGACATACTTCGGACTTCGGACGGTCGGACCAATTCGGACGTCCGCGCCCACCCCTACAGGAAAGAACCCTATAAAATTTATGCTAATACCAAGTAATCTCTTCTCAAAAGATAAACCTTGTATTCTCAAGTCATTGGTTGCAACAAATAGTCAATTGATTATATTTTTCACGGACACAATTGAATTAAAAAACTAATAATGGTCTGCCAAAAATCCTCAAATTTCCAAAATACAACGGGAAGACCTAGTTATCCCTATCAGCATTAAATAGCGCAGGACCTCAAGCATGAAGAAGCCATCAATGTTGCAAAAATGTTAGTTTTTGGAAGAATGTATAGCATTAGTCAACACATAAAAGTAGGGGGAAAAACAAATTTTTATTTCAATTTGAAACTTTAGATGTTAATTGTGGGGAAAAAATGTCGTCAACAGAGGATATGAGGGTCCCTTGCATAGATCAACTAAGATATATAATTACTTTAATCAAAAACTCCATATTTTGGGTGTTAATTGTAGAAATAAATGGATGACAAGAGTAAATCCGTTATGCCCTCGGATTAAAAATAAGAGCTTTGACTAATTAAACTATAACAAAAATAAAATCATAAATAAAATTGTTATATTTATTTTCTTTTTAAATAAATCTAATTTAAAGTTAAACAAAATCAACATCTAAGATATTAAATTATTATAACTTGTCATTATTTAAAATTTATAATTACATATTACATTAAAATTTATATGTAAAATAAGAGGCATGTGGCGCATCTTGCCTAATTATTATTATAGAGCATTTGAATATGTAATTTGGTTAACTCTCGGAAACAAACAATCAAAATAATAAAAAAAAATTGCCCCTAATTTGCCTAATTATTATTATAGAGTATTAGAATATTTAATTTGGTTAACTCTCGGAAACAAACAATCAAAATAATAATAATAATAACAAATTGCCCCTAATTTGGTTAACTCTCGGAAACAAACAATCAAAATAATAATAATAATAAAAAATTGCCCTATTATTAATGTACCTTTTAAGTTCACTGAAAATCTTTATCTTAGTATTAATCTACACGGCATCCCGTGCCTATCATCGTCAAAGATCAATGTAACACCTCATTTTGGCTCACCCGTGAGAACCGACCTGAAAATATCACCGGCGACCGAACCGTTCGCTAATTTAGTAGGTTCGGTTAACCCGACTTGGATTTGCCTTCGGCATTTCAAGATTAGAGATACAAACATGAATGAATGAATGAGAACATTGGTTCTAACGTGGTCCTACATGTATATCATGACGTACAAGTAAAAACAAGACAAAACAATAAATGAGAAACTAAAACAATATATATATATATATATATATATATATAATATATCTAAAACAAACCTGATAGAGTTTCCCCTAAAAGTGCAATGAGGGCCTGTCCACAACAAGGGTATATAAATACTTTATCAAAATAATATAATATATAACAATTTACCATGGCACCCCATCATTATCTCATTTGTTTTCATCTGAGCCGAGTCTGAACTCCAAGGCTCCCTATCATTCACATTTATCCATTCGTTTCATAATAAGCAATTCATCTAGACAAACACATCATAATTATCATTCACATAGCATTAACACACCATCATTATACATTACACGCGGCAAGTACATATGTGCGCGGTTCCGCGCTGCTCCTCCGCAGTCCCGACAGCTTTTGTAACACCCCAAATCCAGTTCACGCTCGTGAACCAAACCGACATGTTACAGGCCCCGGTTAGGTCGGCTAACCCGAACCTAACTCATGTGGATCCAATCTCGGCGTCTTAAGATGAAGATACAATCCATAATGAATGAATAAATACGCAAAATCCTAACATGGTACTACATGAATGACAAGCAATTCAAAATACACACCAATACAGTTACGATCAAAATTTTGAAATAAAACAGACAAGGTCTCCTCTAAAAGTGCAATTAGGGTCCACCCTGTAACACCCCAATCCGGTTTACTCTCAACCCGGACCAGAACTGTTACAAAGGATCGAACTACTCGTAACCCGATTAAGTTGGCTGACCCAAACCTAAACGGCTACGACATGACCCTCTCGACGTCTCAAGATGGAGCACGCCGCTAATGCGCAAACAATATATGAATGAGATGCAAAACCCTAACAGGATACTACGTGAATGTCATGATAATCACCGCACACCAAAATAATTAAAACAACAATAAAATTCATAAAATCTAGAATAAAACGGACAGAGCCTCCCCTAAAAGTGCAATAAGGGGATGACCTGTTAAAATACAGCACAATAAGTATATACATAAAACAGCAATTTATATCACACTAGACTTCAAATCAACTATACATATCGTAATTGGCAGCTAGCCCACTTGCAATTCCTGTTCATCGTGTTTTTGTCCATTTCAAACTCACATAGCTGATCATCCTGGACATTGGAACTTTTCCAAAACATTTCTAAGAAGATTCATACATTTCTAAACAAGATCTATAAGTCTCTTAACTCATGCATATGTGCACAACATGTATATCACAAGCATCATTCAACCCACATCATATCTTACACAAAAATCGGCGCGGCACCAGGTATGCGTGTGCAATGCAAGCGCTACTCCTTCGTCGAGGCCGGCATACACCAATCATCATCCTCACCTACATATAGTAGAAAAACGTCAGCAACGGTTGTCACTGGTCCGGAAATAACTATTATCAAACTGGAACATGAGAGCAAACTCTCATGGAAAACAAACAATCACATATCTTCCTCAAGAACTCTCATAAGGGCAACTACAAAGGAGCCGTCGAGCAGCTGACTCAACAGCATCCCAATCTAGCTGGTACTGTGCCGCTCACGACACTTCTTTTCAGTACTTCACGTAAAACTTTTATCCTAAGCCCTCTCCGAACCTCCATATTACTCCTGGCCTTGAGCACGTAGGCCGAGCACTCTCAGGCAGTCGCCTTTAGTACCCTTTGAACCACAAGTCCGGACATACGCTGTATACTCTCATATCTACTGATAACTCAGTCTGCTGATGCGTATCTGACGCTATCATCGATATTTGGGTATACATAAACCCTCATAGCACGTGAGCATGGTCGGCCTCGGCCCTGCACACGTGTTCTGAAAGCTGAACCGACTCAAACCACGGTCAAACCGACCAGGTCTAACGACTATAAAATCCCCAACTCGAGTCGCGGGTTTTACACACCCTGTCAAAATAATATATACAGGTATATAAGCATATATCAACAATTTCATTAACACACAATCTGATATACTATAAGCTCATTCTGGAACTTGGGTCCTAACCCATCATACTTTTGCTGCGCTACTGTGATCATTTCATTTCGTATCATTATCATGCCTCAAACATTTAATCATAGCATGTTTATTAAATAACATCATAAACAAAACATGAAACATTCAATCACCCAATGTGTGTGTGCAGAAGACCTTATTGCTCCTCCGTCCCGGCCGGCACATCCATCTCGTGCTTATCACCTACATATATATAAGAAAAACGTCAGTAACAAGCGTTACTGGTCCGAAAAGAAAATATCTATAACAAACTGGCTATGAGAGCAAACTCTCATATGAAAGAAAACAACATATACTCCACGTGAACACTCTGAAGGGCACTACTGAGGAGCCACTGGGCTGCAGACCCGGTAGCATCCCGAACTTACTGATCTGCTGCTGGTACTGTGCTACTCTCAGCACTTCTTTTTCAGTACTTCTCGTGAAACTTTATCCTAAGCCCTCTCCTTACCTCCATATTTCTCCTGGCCTTGAGCACGAAGGCCGAGTACTCTCAGGCAGTCGCCTTTAGTACCCTTTGAACCACAAGTCCGGACATGCGCTGTACTAAACAGTACCCGTAAACCTCCACGTTCTCCGGGTGTGAGGAACTCAAACGCGGAGTTGTCAGGATCCCTCGGGAATGGAACAGTCCGCTGGCACTAATCCAGAGCCCGCTTTGACTGTCACGGCATCCTCTGCATGGTACGTGCAGTCGATTTCTCCATCTCTCGTCTCACTGAAAACGCGAAAACTACATACATATATAGGGCTTGGGTAGGGATTTATATAATAGGCCCGAAGGCAACGTTGTGGTGGATCTTGTTTTCGAAATCAACCTCGAGGGATCTCATCCTCGAGGGGTTATTAATCCGGAAAAATGTTCGGTTAAATGGCCCGAGTTAAGTGGGATCCGATAAAACGCCACTTAACCCGTCCTGCAGACAATAAAACAAACATACAATAGAAAAGAGTAAAACAAGACGAGTCCTAAACGGACCTGGTAGAAGCTCCAAGCGTGTCATCGCGCCTAGGCGGCGAGCTCCTACTCCGCACCTACACATCAAAACTAAATACTAACGCCCGCTAACTAAATGATGCATCAAACTCAACAAACATCACACAATTCAATCATCAACCATAACAAGCAACAATTATAATGTGAAAGTAATTCCAACTTATCCTATTAATATCAATCTAATTATATTTCCTAAGTTACGTTGTACTCGTTTATCATGCTCAAATTTACTTTAGTTCATCAGGTCACTTAACTATCATTCCCTGTTAATCACATCATGCGCATCTTTACTTTATTCATGGTCAAGACATTAATCATGATAATTAATCAACCCTAGCATGCTATGCTAACAATTATCATCAATTTTAAATAAATCAATCGGAGGTAATTATACCTCACGTCGTCGGCAATCGGCGACGGCTAGGGTTCCGTCGCGCGTCTCGGAGCTCAAATTCGGCGCTCATCGGCGTCCGAAGCTCGATCGGGCTCCACTGGGTGAGCCCCGCGGAAGATCCGGTGAATTCCAGCGAATTCCAGAAATTCCAATTTTCTGGCGGTTTTCCAGCAGCTGCTGGCAGTTTTCCGGCGACTTCTGGTGGTTTTCCGGCGACAATCGCCGGCGGCGTCTACTGGTCGGAAAGGGGTCGTGTTGGGTACCCTCGGAACCGGCTCGGCGAGCCCGACTCATCTACGAGGTCGACGAGGCCAACGGAGGTGGCGGCTCGCCGAAAAATGGCAAAAACAGAGCCGGCGGCGATGGGTGGCTCGATCCGGCCGCCCTAGGCGGCGATGGCCTCTGTGCCTGTCGGGGAAGGTCGCTGGAGGGCTGAGGGTGCTGAGGCGACCTCCTGATCGTGGCGGCGACGGTCGCCGGCGGCGGAATCGACGACGCGGCTGAAATGTAGCCGCGGCGATTCCGGCGTCACGGCGGCCCGGCAGCGGCCGGGGCTGGTCGGGACGGCACGGCAATGCCGTGGCAGAGCTGGGCGGCGACGATCGACGGCCGGGCGACGCAGTGGCGACGTTGCACAGGGGCGGCGTCGGGGTTTGGGAAGAAGATGTCGGGGGTGTGCGGTGGCAAAGCCGTAAATATTACTTGACTCGTCTCCGACTCGAGTCAAAATAATATTTAAGTCGTAAGAAAAATTCCAAAAAATTTGGGAAAAATCCCATAAAATCAAACAACACCAAAAAATCATAATGATATGCTCTAGAACTATCAACCCACCCAAAATGCCCGTAACGCGTCCTAACGCGGTAAACGGCCTAAAACTAATTCTACGATCCACTATATATATATAATAATAAAAAATCACTGGCATACTCTCATATATTCTGATAACTCATTCTGTTCTGCTGTGTTCATGACGTTATCATCATATACTTGGGTACGCATGACCCTCATAGCTCATACACGCGACCGGCGTCGGCTCGGTACACGTGTCCTGAAACTGACTCAACTCGAAAAATAACGGTCGACCCGACCAGTTCTGAATATAAAACCCTAACTCGAATCGTGGGTTTTACAGCTTTCATCCTTCGCATTTCTCACTTACATATATATAGAAAAACTGTCAGTAACGAGTGTTACCGGCCCGGAAAATAACTAATATCAATCTAGCACAGAGGAGCAAACTCTCTTGTTGAATGAAAACCATATACTTCCTCAAGAACTCTCATCAGGGCATATATGAGAGCTGTGTCGCCATCGGGCTGTCGCCCTCAGGTCGACAACGTCCCCTTTTCCTTCTTATTCTCATACCTTGGCCATTTCTCTATCGCTTCTCGCATCAAATCTCATTCCTTTCCACCCTCTACACCCTTCATATTACTCCTGGCCTTGAACACGAAAGCCGAACACTCTCAGGCAGTTGCCTTTAATACCCTTTGAACCATAAGTCTAGATATGCGCTACATTACAGTACCCGTAAACCTCCACACTGCTCCAGGTTTGAGGAACTCAGAGGTGGAGTTGCCGGATCCTTCGGAAACAAAGTACGTTCTCCCCAGCTCCAGAGCTCACTCTTTCGTGCACATGTCATATCTGAAGGCATGGCCGTCAGTAACCCTCATTCCATCTTTAATTGAAAACATAAAAATTATACATATATAGGGCCTGGGTTGGGATTTATACAATAGGCCCAAAGGCAACTTGTGGTGCATCTTAATTTCGAAAAGTGACTTGAAGGATCTCATCCTCGAGGGTTATTTATCTGGAAAAAAACTGTTGGCTAAATGACCCGAGTTAAGTGGGATCCAATAAAATGCTACTTAACTCAACCTGCACATGATAAATCAAATACACAATAGAATAACGTAAAAAAGAATGAGTCCTAAGCAGACTTGGCAGAAGCTCCAATCGGGTCCTCGCGCCTAGGCGGTGAGCTCCTACTCGTACATACACATTAAAACTAAATACTAATGCCCGCTCATGATGCAGTCATACATCTTATATCACACATACATCTATCACGCATTAATCACAGTCACATCAACCTATGTCAATTCTAGCAAGTCTACTTAGGCTAGTTTGCATTAGCTCGTGATTATTACTCAATTACCCTAATTAATTTCTTAGCTTCCATTTTTAACACCACTCAATCAAACAAATTTCATATTTTATCATTAATCAAATCTACAGTTATATATATAATTACAACACATAATTCACCAATCTTGGCATGTAATTCTAATAATCAGTACCTTTAAATAATTAAATTAGAATAAATTATACCTTGCGTGATTCGTGGCTCGAATTCGGCACCCTATGGCGTCCAAAGTTCGATACGGTTTGATCAAAGGGATTTGGCGGAAGATCAGGTGATTTCTGATGAATTTCAATGAATCCAATTTTTCGATGACTGTCCCAACGATTTTTCGACAACTGTTCCGGCAGGGCAATTGTGGGTAAGGGTTAGCACCGGCTCGCGAACTCATCCCAATGGTGGTGATGACAAGGCCGACCACGACGGTGATGACTACTGGCGGCAATGTTGAGTTCGGTCGAGGCAGTTAGTGGCTCCGATCAGGCCCACAGTCGACTTTGACGGCGATGCTAGGCATGAGGGAAATGTCAGGAGGTCAAGGGGGTAGTCATCAGGGTCACGACAGCAGCGGCACAACCCAAACAATAGCAAATCAATAAGGGGAGGGGAGTGTCGTGACTTGTGGGGCAATTCTAAAGTTGTGGCGACAAAGCGATGTTCGGGTTGGTCAAGGCAGCCCGACAAGACAGAGGCGGTGTCGATCGATAGTAGAGTGGCGTCAGACGACGGTGGCGACAAACATAGTGGCGGTGATAAGGTTTGGGTAGGGAAGTGTTTCAATGGCAAAATCATAAATAAATATTAACTCAGTTCCGTTCTCAAGCCAATTAATAATTAATTCATAATAAACCCTTAAAAAAACTTTCAAAAATATATAAAAAATCCCATATAATAAAATAAATAAACATCTAAATAACATATTCTATAACTAATAACCCACCCAACTACCCTACAACACTTCCATTATCCAACCTAAAATTATTTCTCATAAAAAAATAAATACTACATACTTTTATATATTTTAACTCATTTTACGCTATCTTTTCGACATTATTAACATATCCACCTAAGCACCTCATCACTTATAACTTCCGACTAACCTCAACTCCATATGCAATTTATAAAATTAACTCAACTCAAACCAACGATTAAATCAACTAATTCAATTACATAAAACTAATTCAAATCTCCAGGTTTACCATCAATGTCATTGTAAATCAAACACATAAAAAGATGCTACAACCTAATCCACCAATCAACCATTAATTAATGGATTACTTGTAAGCTACCATGAATTGTACTATCTTTAAAACAAGTTCACAACGTTCACTAGGTATCAACAATACCAGAAATAGGCAGGAAATAGTTTATTCTTCAATTCCGCTACCACGACCATAATAAACATGACATTCTCTAAGATAAGACACCAAAAAAGCAATCGCTCCAAAAAGTCGTAATTTTCCAGACAAAATAGGATAACCAATCCGCTTAAAACCAACAGCCATCATCTATTTAGGCCTCGGCAAATCCAAGCTCTGACAGTTTCAGATGTGCCTCATCATAGTCTGCAAAGAATGCATCTTCATCCTGCAAGTAATAGACGGGCGCTTAGGAAACAACAATGTGGCACAGTGAAGCTGCAAAACGGGATATATAAACAATAAAAGGAAGGGTTGTAGAGTTGTACGCACAACTGCATATTTTTCCACAAGGGGACGGAAAACAGGATCACTGAGAAGGGCCTTGTCGGATGGAAGCTGAAGAAGACCTTCCTTCTCTCCACTCAGAAGCTCCCTTCACATAATAATGGAGAAAAACATTTATCAATGAAAATGTCTCAAAAAGAAGCATCAACCTAGATAACATAACTAGGACGACATCAAGTGCAGCATCACCCATCACTCACTTGAAGTAGGAGTTGTCAAAGATGAGGGGGTTGCAAGTCCATGGTCCCTCGAACCCAGAACGCTCCTTGTGGCACCTTCCCTGTTAATGATCATCCATGTGAAAATTTCTCAGATTCAGCAACAATAGAAAGAACATAGCTTTATGTTGGCTTGCTAGCACGCATCAAACAGAACTATAAGATAGCTGCAGGAAGAATTAACTCACCAAAGTGTGCCCACCAGAGAGGGCAACAATGTCCTGGTCGCTCAGACCCATGTGACCAAATACATCCCTCAGATGATCAGATCCTGCAATTCCAGGGCCAGGCAAAATATGAGCTCACATATATACAATTTAAAATCGACAACTAAGACGCCCAAAGAAAAGACAAATAAAACCTACCTTTGGTAGCATCAGGCAGGCGGCCTTCAGGAGGAGGCTCGGGCTTGTCCTAAAATGTATCATTATAGTCAGTTAAAGGATACACAACGCAAGATTTAGATCCGATGATTAGTGCGTCATACATCTAACCAAATTAAGGAGGCGTCACCAATGATATTTAAATTAAAATAAGGTTACTATCCACAATTTCTTAAGTATAGCCACCTGCAGTCCCAGGCTAACCGATGCTAATATGCGAAGGCTATTGAGGTCAATGGATTCCAAAATATATATAACTTAACTGAGAGAACTCCACCATATATAAATAATAACGATGACCACAACGAAGGGCAAAGCTATGATCTCTTCAAAACTACTGTCCTACTGCATCACTTTCATACACGCATGAAAGAGAATCAACAGTTAAACAACTAAAGAACAGACCAAACAAGTGCAAAGCAATGATCTTCACAAAACTACAGCAACAATTACTGCACACGTATATGACCTAAAAAAACATTAACCACAATTAAGAAACAATCCTAGGATAACTAAAACAAATTACAATCACCGAAGATCCAAAATTTGCACATGTAAACTAAACACTGAATGTAGAGAACATGAGCATCACTCCCAAAACATACATGAACTAAAACCAACAATAAATCACAACTACGGAACGAAACAACCAAGTGCAACTATATCCAATGTCAATAATCTAAATAGCAAAAACTAAATGCGTAGAACATCAACAATCAATGCAAAAAGACCTTAAAACACTCAGAAATCTGGAAATTACCTCACGCCCCGGGTGGAATGGAATCTCAGGACCACCAGTAATCTCAACAGCAACCACACCAGCCAACTAACAACCACAAAATCAGACGATCCACTTCATAAGGTCCCAACAAACCACAAAACTTGCAAAACCCTAACAACAAAAAGATGGCGACAACAACCAAACCTGGTAAAAGTCGGCGTACGAGAGGATGGGAAACTGCTCCTTGATTGGCTCAATGAGGCGAATAGCGATGTCGAGTCCATTGTTGGCGCCATGGGCGAGCTCAGATGGGTGCCTGATCGTTCCAAACGGACCGCCGGTCTTCGTCTTGACGTCGTAGGTACCCGCCGAGTGCCAACTGCAACAACGATCAACATTTGTCCACATTAATCACCATTATCAACAAATCCAAACTCAAAACGAAGCCGCACATCAAACAATCAATCGCCATTTTTCAACATCCAAACGCCATTCACGCCCAAACCAAAATCAGAAAAACTGCAAAATCAAACAACCGATCGACAGCTAATCACCACTTCCGACAAAATCAAACCGAACAAACAGCAAATTAAACCATCAATCACCGTTTCAACATCGATGACCATCCACAATTTATTCAAACTCAAAAAAGGAAAATCAAAACACCCATCACCATTTTTAACAACCACCACCATTAACCACGAATCCAGACTATAAACAAAAAACAAAAAACATATCCAACCACCGATTACCATTTTCAACATCGATTGCCATTTCCGACGAAACTTTAAACAAAACACAAATGAAGAAACGAATCCCATGGCCATATACGACTACTCTCGAGCTTACAAAAAAAGATAGAATGAAATCCTTACGCCAATCGAAGGATGATCGGAGCGCAGTTCTTCTCGGCGATTAGCCCCCTAGCTTCTTCTTCGCCTTCTCCACCGCCTTGAGGTACTCCTCGCCCACCACCGGATAGTGCTTCCCCATGGCTGCTCACGCAAGCTCTCTGCAACCACTTCTCCACCGATTTAGCACCAACATAATCGTTAAAAACGAAAACTTGGCAAAAAAATCCCACGAGTAGAACAGATCAAATCGCGATCAACAAAATAGCAAGAAAAGTCTAATAACAAGAGACTCAGCACCATGGTTGATCGCAAAACTTCCTGCAACCATTTCTCCACCGATAAAAAAACAAATCCCAAAGAAAAAATTCCACGAAAAGAACAGAACGAAGCGGGATCAACAAAATCGCAAGACTGGTCGAATAATGAGAGACTCATCACCATAGATGATCACAAAACTTCCTACAACCATTTCTCCACCATTTTAGCACCACAAAAATCGAAAAAAATGGAAAAAATTCCGGAAAAATTCATAGAACAAGAACAGATCGAATCAAAAGCTTCCAATCAGCAAGGAACATTCGAAGAACAAGAGATTGAATGATGACCTTCGTAGATGAGTACGGAGTGGGGGACGAACAAGGGCGGACTCCGAAGTGGCGCGCGCAGGCCACGCTTATCTAGGGTAGGGGAAGCTTCTAGTGGGCCGATATGAACCGTCCGATGCTCTGAATCGACGGACGAGATTAGGTAGATGCGATCGTACGGTCGGGAGTAGTTGGAAATCAATAGAAAAATATTGTCAATGGGGTGGGCTCGTGCCGAGAAAATAGGGGCCGTGTGCGAAATGACAAGAATAGGCCTGTCTACGTGGCGAGGTAGCGGTGAAGATGGGTAGAGTATCGTCATTTCACTATTGCGATCGGGTTTCCTTAGTGTGAACGCGGCTGGGGACATCAATGATTCCCTTGAAACCCCGAGCCAAGCGACGGCAAAATAGAAAGAGAAGGTGGGCCCATTGTGGGAGCGCATGAATCAACGCAAATCTTGCATTAAGCTTGGACGCCGTATCTAATTTTTTTGGCTTACTTTATTTTTAGTCATTTTTTTTTATTTAATTCTGGTTAAGTTATTTTATATCCTTCTAGGATTAAAATTTATATTTGTAATCACTTGGCTAGAGTAATCTAACTTATTTTATAAATTACACACACATATATATGTATATAATATTTTAAAAAATAAGAATTAACTCTAATTCAAATTATGCCATGTGTGCAACTTATTTAATAAAAAATATATATACCTTTTAAAAATTTAGAATTAACCAACCTTTAGTCAAATTAGACCATAGTATTTATGAAGACTTTAATTTTATTGATTGACCTTTATGAAATATTATAAAAAGAAGGTAAATTCTAAGTTTAGGTATAAACTTTAAATACGTTAAATGAAGAGATATGCTATAATTCTTTAATTTATTTATTTTTATAATTTTTGTCGCATTTTGAACCGTTGAGTTTCTTTCTTTTATGAACATGAGATTTTTGCCTTTCCTTTCATTGAAATTTATGGAAAGAGGCTGGTATACATTTTTTTCTGGCCTTGTGTTAGAGATAGACTTGACTTTACAGATAACTTCTAAATGAGTGGGGAGATGATAGGTTTTGATTTTAAAGATAAATTTTTATTAAATGAATAGATTAATTATACTAATTTAATATATAATTTTTATTTTGTTGTATATTAATTGGTCGAGTCTTCTATTCGTTAAAGCATGACTTTTTGGTTCTCTTTTTATCACATTAAAATTAAATTAAATCAAATCAATACAAGTTGATAAGAATAGGTTGAGGATGTTGAAGATAATTTACTAATATCTCTATCTTCTTTTTTTCCTTTCAAAAAAGTAGATGTGGATCTTAAAATAATTTCATTATAATCATAATTAACAATAATTTTGTGGCTAGATGCCTTTTTTAGATTATCTAGGCTTGGAACTTGCAATTAGTAGAGTTATAAATTTTTCACACGCACACACACGCACATATGTGTGTGTGTGTGTTTGGGTGCAGGATTGTTGCCCCCGCAAATCAATTTTTACTTCGGGTTGAATGAGTAGGTTTGGTAAGACCAAAGGTACCCTTACCGAGCAAAGAAATCATGCAAGTAAAAATAAAATAAAATACTACGAATGAGGAATAAATACCAAAGATTTTACGTAGTTCCTTAATATTCAATTCGAATTTCTAAATTAGTCCACGGTGAGATTGGTACTCACTTATACAAAATATTGAATTCTGTCGTTTTTTTGTTTGATCCGTCTTTGATAGTTTGACTCCAATGCCTTAGTTAGTCCCTTCATTATTTTTAAATCTTCAAAATAATCTCACCATTGCGTCCGAAACATCAAAAAATAGTAGGGTAGCAAGTTTTGTCTCAATTCGAATTTAGAAAGGCCTTCAAATTATTTTTTAGAGAGATAATTGACTGAACCCGATCGAATTGGGTTGGTTCAAGCATGGTTGCATGGAATCGAAATCGGAATTGATTTTCGAGGGAGTCGAAATTGGAATCGGAATCAGTCTAAATCGGACAGGAATCGGTTCAGTTGAATCAGCCTGAATCGGTCCAAATCAGTCATAAACAAAAATTTGACAACCCATAACATAAATACCTGAAATACATAATTGTATAATTTTTCAACATAAATACACAAATTTATAATTTAATACAAGTATAAAAGAGCATCACAATACCTCAATATCATAATTATAACATTTAATATATCATCATTTGTGTTGTATCAAATAATAACAACATGACATTAATACAAGTCCAAAAATGAATGTTCAGCACAATTTTACATAGTGATTACTAAATCATCTAATTCATCATCTGAAACATCTTCGGAGTCTGAATCATTATCACCAATAGGAAAAGTAGAGTTATCATCTGCATCAATACGAGATCCCTGTGATAATTTGCACAGCATGACAATTTACACAGCATATAATTTGCACAGGACACAATCCATCTTCCCTGTGACAATTTGCACAGCTCAAGCAATTTGGACACATGAACAAAATGAAAAAACATATTTGCATAGCACATAGCATTTGAAAAAAAATTGCACAACACAATACAATTTTTGCACAAAAAATTTGATCATACAATTTGCACGGCACATAGCAATTTGCACGCACAACACGCAATTTTGCACAACACAACAATGAAAAAATTGTTCATGAATCCCAAATCAGCAATGAAAAAATTTGTGAAGCATAGCCTATAATTTCCACAGCACATACCATACAATTTCCACAGCACAACATAGATAACAATTTACACATCACAACATTCAATTTCAACAAAAAATCCAACTTTACAAAAATTACCGTTTGGACGGCCACCCGTCGGAGGCGAGGTTCGTATCCACAGCGCTGTCGGCCAGCCACCAGTCGGAGGCGAGGAAGCACGGCAGAGGGCAAAAGCGGCAGCAGAGTGGGGGAGACAGGGTAATTTTAGGTTTTTAAAATCAAAATTCTAATTTTACCCATGTTTAAATAATTTAACAAATATCATACCTAGGGTATTTTAGTCATTTACCCAAAATTGATTCTTCCCTATTTACCCCGATTCCGAATCGGATTTAAATCGGTCGGAATCGAGGTAAATCGGCCGATTTGGACACCAATTTGGAGCCGACCGATTCGGCCCCAAAATCGGATCGGCACACTGCCGATTCGTGCATCCATGGGTTCAAGGCAAGTAAATACTGGACCAAATTGGGTGGCATGCGCGAGCTTCAATAACTTCTGAGTGTGCACTGCACGCCTGGCTACAAGTGGTGTGCGGTGTGCTGACTCAAATCTGGTTCGAGTGTGTAACACCCCGTTTGGGTTCACCTGTTAAATAACCCGAAAATGCTACAGACAATCGAACCATTTACTAATCTACTTGATTTGGTGGTTAAGTCGACTCAGATCTACCTTCGGCGTCTCAAGATAATGATGCAAGCATACAATGCATAGATGAGATGCTTAGATTCTAACGTTGTTCTAAATACATGTTATGATACGCAATCGTGTATAAAACAAACCAAACAAGTGAAATGTTTAAAAACAACTATTTTTAAAACAAAACGTCCAGAGTCTCCCCTAAAAGTGCAATATAGGCCACCCTATTAACAACAGGCAGTGTCTATATATATATATATATATATATATATATATATATATATATATATAACAATAAAAATAAAAAATGTAGTAAAAAATATGACATTTCTCTAAGCATTTCAATCCCATTCATTTCTGATCTTCTAAACCGAGTTTAGACTTTATTTCTCAACCTACTCATTTCTTTTCAAAGTTTTTAATCACATGCAAAATATTTTTATCCATTCATAGAAATAATATTTAAATTGCATCATTCAAAATAATTCCACATTCAACATCATCATTTACATTCGGTAGGTACATGTGTGTGCAATTTCATTGCTCCTCCTCTGCAATCCTGGCAGCGCTCAATCCTCAAGGTTCTCAGCTACATAGATAATAGAAAAATATCAGTAACAAACATTGCCAGTCCAGAAATAACTAATAATAAACTGACATAGGAGAGCTGACCCTCTTGTTGAATGAAAATATTCTTATTCTTCCTTTTAGAATCTCTCATAAGGGAACTAATTAGGAGTTGTCGACCTCTGCGATAGCGTACCCTTTCTATCTCATCTCATTCTTTGGCAACTTTAAATTATCCTATGTGCGGGAAATCAATCTCTATTCTTCCAGCCCTCTACATCCTCTGTATCACTCCTGACCTTGAATATATAGGTTGAGTAATCTCATGCATGCGTCTTCAGTACTCTTTGAAACCACACGTCTAGACATTTGCTGCATAGCAATACCGTAAACCTCCAAACTTCTCCGCGTTTGAGGAACTCAAAAGTAGAGTTATCAGGATCCTTTGGGAATGGAACAAAGGCTCTCCAAATCCAGAGCCCGCTTTGACTAACACGTTCCCCATCTCAAGACAAGGTTGTTGATTTTCCCTTATCTCGCATCTCACTGAAAACTCAAAAAAACTATGTATACATAGGCCTGGTTAAGGATTGTAATATAATAGGCCCAAAAGCGTCATGATTTAGATCTAAGTTTTGAAAATATCCTCGAGAGTTATTAATCTGGAAATTTTGTGCGACTAAATGGCCCAAGTGGAATGGGATACAATAAATCCACCACTCGACATGTCCGCTTACTTGTTAAAATAAAACACGATAGAGTATAGAAGTTAAACCAGAAGCGAGTTCTAAACGGACCAGGTAGTAGCTCCAGTTTTGTCCACGCGCATAAGCGGTGAGCTCCTACTCTGTACCTACACATCAAACTAAAAGCTAATGGCCAATTATAATGCATTCACACATCCTATAGCACGCACACATCAAGGCATACATCATATTAAATCGCACCTCAATCCCTATCAGATTTCCTACGCTATGTTGCATTAAATTACGATACTTACTTAATTTACTTAATTAGTTTCTTTGCATTCATTTTAATACAATTCAATCACGTAATTAATATTTATTACAATAAAAATATTTAACACATTAATCAATCAATTATAGCATGTTATGCTAATAATTATCACTTTTAAGTAATTAAGTCGAAGTCAATTACACCTTGCGTCGTTGGCAATCGACAACGGCTACGGATTTTCACACGGCTTGAGATTCAAATTTGGCACCCAACAGCATGGCTCCCATGCATTGTGGAGGTTGGGTGGCGGCTGGGAATGCTTGGGACGGAATGGTTATTACTCGGCAGTAGTCAAGGCGTCGATCTGTGGCGGTAAGGTGAGGATGGGGGCGGCGTCAAGGTGAATCGAGAGAAAGGATCATGAAGGGGGTTTGGCGGCAATTTCGTGAATAAAAGTTGACTTCACTCCGTCTCGAGTTAAAAATAATAGAGAAAATTCCATAAAATATAATACACTACAACATGAAAATGATATGGTCTATAACTAATAACCCATCCAAACTACTCTATAACACATCCTAATGCGTTATTCAACCTAAAAATAATTCTACAATTGAATACATAAAAAAATAACTGCATACTGTCATATACTCTGATAATTCATTTCTCGTCATTTTTCTGATGCTATCATCATATACTCGAAAGCACTTGACCTTCATCACTCATAACGCACGGCTGGCCCCAACTCAATACACGGTCATGAAACTGACTCGACTGCTGAACTAACTGGTTCACTAATGTAAAACTCCGACTCTAGTCACGGGTTTTACAGAGTGGGTTATGGACGGGATCTAACTTTGTGGTTATTTCGTGGGACAACTCTTCATGGTTGCGGACACGAACACGAACATGCATAAATGGGCCCGATGGACCCGACTTCTCAGGTGGTGCAACTTCAACTTCAGGGCTTTGGCGAAGGCGTTCCTGGCAGCACTAGCAAGGAGTGACTGCCCAGAATGGTAAGTAGTGGAAGGGTGAAAGGATTGACGGTGGTACAACAATCGATGGAGGCACCGGCCGGCGGCGGTAGCCGCTCAAATTTCTACTGAAACTGGTATCCCCCGGACCTTTATTGCCTCCCTCCGACAACTATGGCTGCTAATTGCAGCAAGATTCAACTTGAGTTTGTAGCCGGTGATGAGAGAGATCAAGTGGAGGCAGTAGCGTTGGCGACGCGGCCTAGGTCAGTCGAACAAAGGCCGAAAGTTGGCGGCATGCTATTTCTATTATTTTTCGGTGGACCTCTTTTAGGTAGTTTTCCGGTGAGGGCGAGTGTAAAACCCGTGACTCGAGTCAGAGTTTTACGGGAGTGAACCAGTCGGTTCGAGTCGAGTCAGCTTCATGGACCGCGAGCTGGGTTGAGGCCAGCTGTGAGTTATGAGCAATGAGGGTCATGTATGCTCAAGTGTATGATGATAACGCCTGAAAGATGATGAAAAAAATGGGTTATCAAGTATATGGAGGTATGCAGTATTGATTGTTATTTTTATTTGATCGAAGAATAGTTTTAGGCCGAATAACGAATTAGGACGCGTTTGACGATATTCGGGTGGGTTATTAGTTATAGAGCATGTCATTTGGATGTTATTGTGTTTGTTTTATTTTATAGAATTTTTCCATATTTTTCTAGATTTTTTTAGAATTTATTACGAACTAGTTATTATTTTGACTCGAGTAGGAATCGAGTCAATACTTATTTACGAAAATGCCATCGCACACACTTCTTCTTCCTCCCGACCCTTTTTTTTTCCAAAACCCTATCCACCGCCGCCGCCCCTTGTGGTCGCCGCCGCCGCCGCTGCCGACGCCGTGCTGCCGCCCACCGGACGCCGCCCCGCCCCGCCCCGCCGTGA
>JAURVB010014864.1:0-24892 GCA_033002965.1 Piper betle
GGTACCCTCAGAACCGGCTCGACGAGCCCGACTCATCTACGAGGTCGACGCGGCCAACGGAGGAGGCGGCTCGCCGGAAAACGGCTAAAACAGAGCGGCGGCGTTGGGTCGCTAAATCCGGCCGGCCACGGTGGCGACGGCCTCCGTTCCAGTCGGGGAAGGCAGCTGAGGGGTCGAGGACGTCGAGCCGACCACCTGATCGTGGTGGCGACGGTCGGCGGCGGCGCGATCGGCGACGCGACCAAAACCTTGCCGCGGCGCTACGCACGGCGATTCCGGCGTCACGGCGGCCCGATTGGGGCCGGACTTGGTCGGGGCAGCATGGCGACGGCGTCGCCGAGCTGGGCGGCGTCGGTCGACGGCCGGGCGGCGCCGACAGCGGCGGCGGTGGCGCGCGAACAGGGGCGGCGCGATGGTGAGGGTTTGGGCGTGGGGGAGAAAGGGTTGGGTGGCAATTTCGTAAATAAGACTTGACTCGTCTCCGGCTCGAGTCAAGTATAATAACTAAGTCGTATTAAATCCTAAAAAAATCCATAAAAATCAGAAAAAATGCTGTAAAATCAAATAACACCAAAACATCATAATGATATGCTCTAAAACTATCAACCCACCCAAAATGCTCGTAACGCGTCCTAACGCGGTAAACGGCCTAAAACTAATTCTACGATCCACTGTATATAAAAATAAAAAAAATCACTGGCATACTCTCATATATTCTGATAACTCATTCTGTTCTGCTGTGTTCATGACGTTATCATCATATACTTGGGTACGCATGACCCTCATAGCTCATACACGCGACCGGCGTCGGCTCGGTACACGTGTCCTGAAACTGACTCAACTCGAAAAATAACAGTCGACCCGACCGGTTCTGAATATAAAACCCTGACTCGAATCGTGGGTTTTTACAACCTTCCCTCCTTATAAAAATTTCGTCCTCGAAATTTTAACTCAAGAGATTCTGCTGAACTACTATTACTCGGCCTTCGTGCTCAAGGCCAGGAGAGATATGGAGGTTCGGAGAGGGCTTAGGATAAAGTTTCATGAGAAGTACTGAAAAAGAAGTGCTGAGAGTAGCACAGTACAGCAGCAGAGCAGTAAGTTCGGGATGCTACCGGGTCTGCAGCCCAGTGGCTCCTCAGTAGTGCCCTTCAGAGTGTTCTTGAGGAAGTATATGGTTTTCTTTCATATGAGAGTTTGCTCTCATAGCCAGTTTGTTATAGTTATTTTATTTTCCGGACCAGTAACGCTTGTTACTGACGTTTTTCTTATATATATGTAGGTGATAAGCACGAGATGGATGAGCCAGCTTGGACGGAGGAGCAATGAGGTCTTGTACACACACACATGTTAGATTTTTGAATGTTTAATTTTGTGTATTATGTTATTATATTGTGAATGAAGTGGAATGCTAAGACATAGTATGATATGATTTAATGTTATGAGATGATGATAAGATATGATGACGTGACATGATCGAACGCTAAGAAACGATGACAGAATGTGAGATATGAACAGATTGTGTGAATGAAGTGGCGTGATATATATAGATACATGTTTATATGTATACTTGTATATATTATTTTGACAGGGTGGACCCTAATCGCACTTTTAGGGGAGACCCTGTCTGTTTTATTTCAGAATTTTGATCGTAACTGTATTGGTGTGTATTTTGAATTGCTTGCCATTCATGTAGTACCATGTTAGGATTTTTCGTATTTATTCATTCATGATGGATCGTATCTTCATCTTAAGACGCCGAGATTGGATCCACATGAGTTAGGTTCGGGTTAGCCGACCTAACCGGGGCCTGTAACATGCCGGTTCGGTTCACGAGCGTGAACCGGATTTGGGTGTTACACAGCGCATGTCCAGACTTGTGGTTCAAAGGGTACTAAAGGCGACTGCCTGAGAGTACTCGGCCTTCGTGCTCAAGGCCAGGAGAAATATGGAGGTAAGGAGAGGGCTTAGGATAAAGTTTTATGTGAAGTACTGAAAAAGAAGTGCCGTGAGTGGCACAGTACCAGATAGATCGGGATGCTACCGGGTCTGCAGCCCAGTGGCTCCTCAGTAGTGCCCTTCAGAGTGTTCACGTGGAGTATATGATGTTTTCTTTCATATGAGGGTTTGCTCTCATAGCCAGTTTGTTATAGTTATTTTATTTTTCGGACCAGTAACACTTGTTACTGACGTGTTTTTATACTATATGTAGGTAACAATTACGAGTTGGAGGAGCCAGTTTGGACGGAGGAGCACTGTTGTCGCTTGCACACATGTCAGTCAATTGAGTGTTTATATTGTGTTTATGATATTATCATATGGTGTGATTAAATGCTTGAGACATGATGATGTGACGTGATTAATTGTTAAGACACGATGACAGAATGTGAAACATGAATAGATTGCGTAGCAGGAGCGTGATGGGTTGAGACCCAAGCTTTAGAGCAAGTAAACAGTATATCAGATTGTGTGAATGAAGTTGCGTGATATATAGATACATGTTTATATATATGTTTATATATAGTATTTTGACAGGGTGACCCTAATTGCACTTTTAGGGGAAATTCTGTCCGTTTTATTTCAGAATTTTCATCGATTTTGATCGTAATTGTGATGGTGTGTACTTTGATTTGCATGTCATTCATGTAGTACCATGTTAGGAGTTGTGCATTCATCCATGCATTGAGAGTTATATCTTCATCTTAAGACGCCGAGATTGGATCCGCATGAGTTAGGTTCGGGTTAGCTGACCTAACCGGGGCCTGTAACATGCCGGTTCGGTTCACGAGCGTGAACCGGATTTGGGGTGTTACATCTTTGGCCTTCAAGATGTTCTTCTTTCAAGGGTTGAAGGACTTAGAATAGGAACACCAAGTGACCTCCCCTTGACCCATTAAATGTATATTCTTTCCCTGTTTTAGTTGATGATTCTTGTTTGTGTTGTTGTTGCATATATAGATATTTTTTTCATTTTTATTAAATTTTTAACACATAGATATGCCTCTTAAAGAATTTTGAGAGGTGGTCTCATGTCATTGTCATGCGTAGATAAATAGTTATGATTTGTTTATCATCTATGTGTCCAAATCTGCACTAGTTGAGCGTAAAATTCATAGCTCATGATTTAGATGTCAGATTTGTATGATCTTAGTTTTTTTGTTTTCCCATGACATATACCTACAGGTTATATGTTGACAATTTCAATTGATTTGGCATGGAGGATCACGAAAAGGCCCAAAATTGGACGAAAGGTGGCATCTTTCAAGGTTACAGAGACCTGATTGCCCATTTCCCCAATTTTTACACCTTGATATGATTCTAATTTCATAACATATCTTCTGATCATATGTTAAGAATGTGGTTATCTTAATATTATATATTTACCGTACTAAAATTACCTCAATTAAGGCCTGAACAAAATTAATTAAACATTCTGTGCATCAATTGTGTTCTGTGTTGATTGCCTGTGTTGTATGCTTAGTTAAATGTTTGGCTAAAATTAGTTCATATAAAAATCTATAAAAATTACCTAATGAACCAATAATTGTTTTATCTAACCTTGAAAATTTTAGAGTTAAACAAAAATCATTCTAATTGTTAATTGGATCGGAATTTTGGAGTACACATAAACTAAGTTCATAATCCCGCTTCTATTATTCGAATTGAAAAATCTGTGAAAAATATATTCATCTGTGAGAAAATTAGATAATAAATTATGTATTTTACTAAGTATCCTAATATTTTCTGTGTTAACTTTTGGAGCATTTGGATTTCTATGTAATTCAGTAGAATTTTCTAATTTTAACTTAGTTGGGTAAATTACAGAAATCACTAAATTAGAAATCAAGATTAGAAAGATTACCTAGGCCCAATTACAAGGAAATTGGACTTGAAATATTAATGGGCTAATCTTTCAAGTGTTATATAACTATTCCAATTGACCCAAGCCTATTTGGACTTCTCAGGCCCATGGGCCAAAATTTTGAAGTTTGATGTACAGAGACGGGATACTGTTCACAGCACATTAATCCGACCTTAATTAACCTCAATCAACATGATAATCCACGTATTATTACTTGTTAATATTTATGATAGACCCTTAGGGTGTCATGAACTAGGGGTTTAAATTTTAAATTAATCGGATACCATTTGGTCTGTCGAAAAAGTCAACTGATTAAGTTTGACAATAAAACCTTAAGTATGAAATCATGCACTAAGTAGAATTGTAACCCCAAGCCTTAAATTAAACTACCTAATTAGGTTAACCCATCACTAAGAAAAATAAGTAAGTTAATTAGGTTTTACATATTGTACATGTGTGGAGGCTTTGCCTCATCTTGTGTGCCAATGTAATCCGATTATGATTCGGATTCCATCTCTTGTTAGGTTACGCGGGTTGACCTTATTGATTTAGGATGCATGGCTCCACTCATCTAGGTCCATAGGACTCTCTTGCTTCACCCTTATGTTTGGCTCTTGAGTTGCACGTTTAAGTGTGCTTTAAACAATAGGACGGTGTCGACAGCACTTTTATTAGATCCCTCCAATACCGGGACATTTAGTCGCATTTTATCGTGTGTTTAATAAAACTACAAGGATGAGATCTCTTGTTGGTTTTCAAACTGAAGCTCCAAAAATGTATGATACAAACCTCTTCCCTAGGCCTATTATATAAGTGTGCTCATTTTTACGGATTTCATGAATAAGAAAGTGTGTGGTATGGAGATATGTAAATTACACTAGTGCCCCTTTTACCCTTAAGTGGTGCAATGTATGTAGGGACTACGAATGCAACGCGTTTCCAAAAATTGTTGAGCATTGGTTCCGAACCATATGGATACTATGGCGGGTGATATATGAAAGCTGTGAAGGCGCAAGCGATATATGAATGTTTATATATTTGTAAGATGCCTCTTTGTAGGCAATTATGGTTTGATATGTGGCCACAACGGCCTTCGCTTACCACCCTGTATGATTCTGGATGTTTCTACAACTTTTTCATGGGTGTTTAGATACCATTCGCCAGTGATGTTATATTCCTACTCTCTACAGGACCAATAATCAATTCTTTGATTGCTAACATTTTCTCTAATATATGTAGGTGTTTAGTCCTTTCAACCGGCGTAGGCAGATGGATCAAACGGCTCATGGTGGGGATTTCATGTTGTATTTGTGTTAATTACCGAGTTGATATGAAATTGAGATGTAGTATGTTACGGGAATAAGCCCTAAAGTTGTATGAACTTGTATGATTCATGATAAGTCAATTGATTGTTGTTGGGCACGTGTGTTTTATATATCATTACATTATTATTCTGGTGCAAAGACACTTTGGGGCACTCTACCTATCATTTACAAGGTATAAGCCTCAAAGTCTTGGAACACGATGAGGAGCTTACCAGGTACGCGAAACATATTTGTTGTAGCTGTGTGAATGTGTGATAAAGAAACATGGATGGGGTGGAATTTTTTATTGAAACAAATTTTCTAATAACATTTCTTTTTATTCGATTTTTTTTAAATACACACTTTTTCAATATGGATGGGGTGGGGTGGAAGGTCTTGTATTTTAAAAGAAATTTGATGACTAACTTAAACAAAATGATTTTAATTTTAAACCTTGTTAATATTAGCTTAGAAGGTGTATCCCGTATTGATGTGGCTCAATATGACATTGATGATACTAATTTAAGAGAACAAAGGATGGTTTATGATTATGATACTCTCAAATTAGTCCAACAAGTAAGATCATTTTATAGTGAGATGGTTTAGTAAATCTTCAACTTAGGATAACTATTATAAAAATAATAGTAATTTTGACCCATCAATTTTTACTTAGGTATGATAAATAGTATCAAAGCCAACTTGAAAGCATATTAAATAGCGAGTTGAATTAGATGTGGGCTAGGATCCTAGATTCATGAAGTTAAGAATTCTGGTGATAAAATTTTTCTAAGGTATGTAGATTGTGATAACTCCAAATTAATCTCACACCTACTAGAATCCTAGATTCGTGGGTCAAAGGTAAGAATTATGATCATAAAATTTTTTTAAGGTTGGTAGATTGTGATAAACTCAAATTAGTCTCACACCTACCAAGGTAATATTTGATTTATTAGTGATAATGGTCTTAGATCTTTAACTTGGGTTATTCATTTTAAAGAAATATATAAAACACTAAAAATAACAAGGTTATTTTATTTAATATTTGTAAATTTTGGAATGAGTCTTAAATATTATTTAATTAAATTATTGTCTTCCAAATCTTGCTTAGTTAATTCTTATTAGAAAAAAATAAGAATAATAATAATAATAAATAAAATAATAAAATAATAAAAATTAAGTATTAATCCTTTTGGATCAACCAAGTGGGTGCTATGAGAGGTTAAAGTCTAACTAATGTGGCTAGCCAATTTGGTTCCTAGGTAGTGGAGTTTTTTGTAGAGATTGAGAAAACTAGGTGACTGTTGGCATTAGAGGTATTCTACCGAATACTGTAAAAAAGTCAAAATAAAATAAGAGTCTTAGACTATCCTTTTTCTTGTCCATCCATTCATTGTGTGTGGCCAATTCGGTTCCTTCCACGACTTATCTTCTGTTCAAAAACTTGGCCAAGAATATCTAGCTATTCTAGAGGTAGCTAACGCGTAATGGACCCCCTCTCTCTTTCTTGTTATCCTATCTTTTTCCTCTTCTTGTTTTTTTTCTCCCCTCTTCATGCTTGCATCTCTTTGTTTTTTTTATTATTTCTTTTAATTAAGAAGATCTGTTTGTTTTCTTCATGTTGAATGTGCATATTCGTCATGTGGGTGCATGATTTCTTATTCTTGCACATCATTTAATGAATTTTTGAGTGGAAAGCTATATTTATTTTTCCTTCTAACGTTCTGCTTTTATTTTGATTTTCTACTTCTTATTTTTTGTGAATTAAATGAATCATTGTGCTTAATATTTGTTAGTGATATTATTAATTTCCCTTTTTATTAATTAATATTAATATTATTATTGTATTGTATTATGATAAGTATTATTTGCGTTAATTCATGATTCGTGTTACATGTAAATTAATATTAGTATTATATTGAATATTGATTACATGTCCGGTAATCCTATTTTATTTATTACACTTATATTTGATAAATTGCTAATATCTAATTATAATGTAATTAATTATAACTTTCCATCATTTTGGCTTGTTGACCACTATATCTTTATATAAAATTAAAAATGAAATAACAAACTAGTTTATATGGTTTGTGTTTTTCTGCGTACCTGAATAGTTGGGTCACTAGGTTAATTTGTATATTATACTTAGACTACACATAAGAGAAAATCATGTTAGGTGCATACCTAATTAAGTAAGTTGGTAATGACATTATACTTCTTGTTAGTTCTTTTGGAATGTAACTAATTCACGTTTGCTATTACCAGTTAATTATTGTGATACTAATTGCTCCATTATATTATATTATATTATATTATCTATATATATATAGTACAACCATTATATGGGTATCAAACTTTTAAAATGTTGTTGAATAAATAAGGCATTATTTTTGTGTCGTGTTAATTTATCAACTTATAGTTATTATTTGCTATAGGAATGATAAATTAATTGTAGTAAATACATAAATTACTAATGAGTACTTAGGGCAAATCAATAGATATTATTATATTTATATTTTGCCAAATTAATAAGTGATCATATGGCTTACAATTCTAACTATTTTATATAGTTGATGAGGCATAAAGTAGATTATTAATTTATGAGTTAGAATATAGATAACTTACCTATTAGTATATTTTAATTATTTGAGGAATTACTATTGGTTTACCCATTTTAATATTTTGTTTGCTATTATATATGATTAATTATTAATTTATGGGTTAATAAATATTGATACTTATGAGTCCAAATAGTTGTTGGCATGTTTTGATTTTTCCTAATAATGATTAATAATTTGGTATGATCATATAAATTTAGTTGGTGTAAAGTAATTAAATATTAAATTATTATTGTTCACTTATAAGTACTTAATCAATTGATTAACTAATTATTGTGGGATATATTTTATTGTTATTTTTTTATGTACCTAGTTATGTGTCGCATTTCATATTATTTCATGCATTAGACTAAGGAAATATACGTGCTAAACTGTAAACTATTTGTAACTCCCAGATTAGGATTCTCGTTGTGATTATGGTGTCTAGTCATACTTCCAGGACCATATAATTACTAGAAATATTGAATATTCCTTTTTGGCAGCACTAGTCGGCCTAAACCCAAATTTGACCACCATGCACCGAGCGCAAGCAAGGTCAAGGAATAACTCATTCTGACATAGGGCTACATTGTTAAAAATTTTCAAAAGATGAAATACCTGCCCCTATGCCGAAAAGGGTGACAAGGCATAATAGCACAAGATGACTCATTATGCACTTATGATACTGAGATGTGAGTCAATGATAAATATTAGTAACTATAGGCGGTGGGTCACATAGCGTGTATGCTCATATATGGGATTGTACCTGGATGGGGTAGCCACTCCTCCTGGCATAATTGGAGTTCACCATGAGCTCATAATTACTAAAAGACTCGATTAATAATATTATGGAATATATTGACTTATTTCTTGTAATTATATAACTTAGTATTTTTATCACTAACACGGAATTGCCTCTGCAGGTGTGAGCATGGATGGATGGGTTAGAGTCAGTACAGCTGGAAGTCTCTGTTATTAAACTATTAATTTTTCTTACTTAAGTTATTTTATTTTTAGTCTGTTTGCATGGTAGTGGGATTTTGGTTCATTCCATAGGTCTTAGTTGATTCCAAGCATTGGTTATCTTATATTTTTTCTCATAGCATGACTTAGAATTTGAATTTTAATTAATTCTTTGCTATGAATTTAATTAACATTTTTTAACCAAAATTTATGCCATGGGTTTATTTATAATGTTGATAAATTAATAAAAAATTAATTTACAAGGCACTTAGTTTTATATTATAATACTTGCCTCGTGACTCTAAACAGAATGATCGTTATACGATCTTACCCTAATAGTACACTAAAGTAATGCACCGGCTCCCATCAAAACTCCAAAGTTATGAGTGTTTAGGCAAGAGTACTATTGGGATAGGTGACCTCTTGGGAAGTCTTCGTGTTACACCTTTTAAATTTGTATCAACCCGACCCAAAGTAGAAACTAATTGGCTAAGTTCAAAACTAATTAGTTAAGTTATTTCTTCAAAAATAGTAACCAAAGTTGAAAAGATGACTTAGCCCATTACGTTATACTTTAGGTCAGGCCGTTACAAATGGTATCAAAGCTCTCTAAATAGTGGGTTGGACTAGAGACACTGGCTAGGCTATCGGTCACAGGCTAAAGAAAGTCATCGTCACAGGCTAAAGAAGGGCTCGCTAACAACGGGCCAAGTGTATGAATTTTGGGAACAAAATTTCCATGAAATCCCTCAACTTAGTTTCACATATAATACCTAGTGGGGTAAGATCATATATATAATTAGGAATTAACTATAGATCTTTAACTTTGGTTAATAATTTTTGAAGAGACAACTTAGCTCGTTACGTTTCACTTTAAGCCGGGTCACTACAAAATAATTTAGTTTAACTTGAACTTTTAAAATGATGGCTTAGGCTAACTTGGACGGGTAGTTAAAATGATGATTACTTTAGGTAATAAAGTTGATAACTTTTACAATTTTATGATCATTATTAAAGTAATAAGCAATTGTGTTAATTCGTTTCCTTTTTCAAAGAAAACAATTTATTTAGAAAGCAATGACAATACTGGCTTTTTATGGTTTTTTTCTTCGGGGCAATTGATTATTAATTAATTATAAAACATATTCATGTTACACAAAACATTATGATTCCGGTTGATACTAAAGACGATCCATTAAAATAACTCATATAAACTTTAATTTTACAAATCTTTATTATCAAATATCAATACATGCCAAGAAGATTTTGTTGGGTTTTTGTCCAAAACTAAGCAACTCAAAGAGCCGTGAACAATGCGTTGGCCGGTAACCTTTCTTGTATGTTGACCATTGAAATGAATTTCCAAGGGATGAACTTATTTACATGTTTATTTACTAAACCCAGACATCAAAACAAGAAATTTAATACATTTTCATCTTCTTTATCAAATCACGACAATTCAAATTGGTCAATATACGTCTCTCAAGCTTCAATTTCAAAACAAGAAATTTAATACATTTTCATCTTCTTTTCCAAATCACAACAATTCAAATTGGTCAATATACGTCTCTCAAGCTTCAATTCAAAGTGGTCAATATCAGGTAGTCATCAACCAAGTAGTAATATTGTGCCAAGTAATAATATTGTGACTTTTTATCCAAAAAGCATGCTTGATATTCCTACATTTGTCACTTCAGAAGCTTCTACCATTGTCAAATTTCACATTAGATAAGTCACCAATCCGCTGGCTGCTTACCCATCAAGTTATATATACACAAGAACATTGATCCTTGAACCACGTACAATTTCCAATTCTCCTTTTCGCAAGTCTCAATTGCAATTTGTAGCTCAGCTCAGCTCATTCAAGCTAAGTCATGGATGCAGATACCCAACTTCCATCCAAACCACATTTGGTGTTCATACCCCACCTAGCCCAAGGCCACATGATTCCCATGGTTGACATGGCCCGGTCTTTCGCCAAGCATGGTGCCACCATCACGGTCGTCACCACCCCGGCCAATGCCGCCCGGTTTACCACTGTCATCGATCATGATGCTGCCTCGGGCCTCTCCATCCAGACTCACACCATTGCCTTCCCGGCCACGGAAGTGGGCCTGCCGGAGGGCTGTGAAACCCTAGAGTTCATGCCCTCGGAGGGAATGTTGCAAAAATTCATGACTGCTCTGTCCATGCTAAGAGCCCCAATTGAGCTGTATCTACAAGAACTCCAGCCCAAGCCCATTTGCATCATATCTGGCATGGGCCTGCCTTGGACTTCTCAGCTGGCCCATAACCTTGGCATCCCCAACTTTGTATTTCATGGCTTTTGTGGCTTTGCTCTACTTTGCATTCACAAAATTCGCCAATACAAATTGAAGGAGAGTGTAAATTCTGATTGGGAGACATTCTCAATTCCAGGCTTGGAACATGAATTCAAGTTCAATAGAGCTCAAGTACCACTTGACCCTCCAGGCCAAAATTTAGAATTAGCAGCAGATGGTGTGGTGGTGAACACATTTGATGCACTAGAGCAACATTATGTATCAGAGTACCAAAGGGCCATAGGCAAGAAGGCATGGACCATAGGACCCTTATCATTGTGCAATACAACCACGTCAGACATGGCTGATCGGGGCAACAAGTCAATCATCGGAGAGGATATGTGCCGGTGGCTCGATTCGAAAGACCCAAAATCGGTGATTTACATTTGTTTTGGGAGCATTAGTGACATGAAATCGTCGAATTTGAGAGAAATTGGACTTGGGTTAGAGGCTTCTAATTATAATTTCATTTGGGTGGTCAGATTGGGGAAGAACTCACAAGAGATGGAGAAATGGTTTGAGGAGTTTGCGAAGAGGGTGAAGGGGAGGGGCTAGTGATCAAGGGATGGGCACCCCAAGTGTTGGTGTTGTCCCATCCCTCAATAGGTGCATTCTTTACACATTGTGGGTGGAACTCAACATTGGAAGGTATTTGCGCTGGTGTACCCATGGCAACTTGGCCAATGTTTGCCGAGCAATTCTTCAATGAGAGGATGATAGTTGATGTTTTGCAGATAGGGGTGAGCCTTGGTGTGAAGGAAGCTACAAGGTGGGGGAAAGAGGAGGAGGTGCGGGGTTTGATTAGAAGGGAGGATGTGAAGAAGGTTTTGGAGAGGGTGATGGATGAAGGGGATGCAGGAGAAGAGAGGAGGAGGAGAGCAAAAGGGCTCGCAGAGGCAGCAAGAAGGGCCATGGAAGATGATGGCTCTTCTAACATGAATATGGATCTCTTTATACAGAATGCCATGAGCCATGCCCAAAAAAGACTGATGAAGTCAGTGTAATTAAGGCACTTTGAGTTAATTTGATGCTATTGTTTGTGTTGATGCAATGTGCACAATGGTTTATGTAATAAGGCAAGAGAAAAAGGATGATAGTAATGATTTTCTGTGGTTGTTACGGATTATATTGAGAAATGATAGTAGCATGCTGAATCATTATGATTCTACTGAACTCGTAAATTTCATTCTACTTGGAAGTTGCAAGTTTGAAAATGAAACATCACAACAAAGGGCAGTAATAAAACAAACTTTTTATGCTTGACAGTTGTAGAACTAATGGATCCATCATTGAGGTATTTAAACCAACACAAAGACTGGTAAGACTAAAATGTGTGTAAAAATGATGCAGAGGAAAAGCATACAACAAATAAAACAATGTCATCAAGACGAAAAGCACACAACAAATAAAACAATGCCATCAGTACTCAGACCAAAGAGCCCAGCATCATGTTTGCAATATCTTCGAATAAAAATATTTTCACTTGTTCAACAAGTAAATTGAGAGAAAGAGTAAATTGAACATTGACAGATGCCAGAGAGTTTCTATGACCAGGACTTTCCACTAAGTATCTTCTTCAGGATGAACTCCACAAATCATGGAGCAATTCATACAGTTTATGGAATAAAGACAGTTATACTCAGAAAATATTTATTCCAAACTTTATAGTAATTTTTGACTTGTGTAAGCACATCATTGATCTAGTAAATATGATTCTAAAAACAAGAGTATAAAGACTTAATATTTTTAGATAGAAGAAAGAAGAAAGAAGAAATATGAGCTTAATTTCACAAACGAAAGTTCATATAACTTGGAAGTTCAATTAAGACAGTCACTCTTCGAATGAAGATACAGTATAGCACCATAAAGTAGAGTAAGCTTTAATTATTTAGCTATCATGCTAGAATATGACACACGGTTTACTGCTTTTCTTCAAATCTCATTCAACCTTCTCATCATTTTTACCTACTTGTGCGGTTTCTTCTGGTTGCTTGACTGATTCTTGATCCTGAAGAGTTCAACAACTCATCTATCAGACTTTAGATAAATTTACTTGAAATTGACAACAATAACAATAGCTTGCATATATTGATTAATTACACATTCAAGCTTGCTTTGCATCTAAGAAAAAGAAATTAGTCCAATTTCTCATACAATTTTCCAACTACCTGGTTCTATTCCAGCGATAAAGAAAATAACAAGACATTGCTCATCTTCAAAAGTGAGTCGAAATGATATCGATAACAAGTTCCATAGTTTCTTAAAAACATAAACTTAAATGTTATATCCATCTCCTAGCCTACTAAAATAATCCCATATTACCATCTCAATCATGTCCACGCACATAAAAGAAACAGAAGGTACAAAAAGCAGGAAGGTAGAAATTGAAGATACAACAAGAAAGATAACACGGAGTAAAAATACTGCACAAAGAAAAAATAAATAAAGCGTGCATTTGCATTCACATTTTCTTTCTTGGCAGAAGGCTTATAGGGGCAGGCTGCAGGCACTCTTTCTCGCCTCTTATACTCCCAGCCAAAAAGCCGATAAACTTTGCCCTGCAATGAATATCATATTTTAAGAAATGGAGGGATAAAATCAAACCTTGAGGCAAATGCAAGTAAAATCACTTGAAAAAAGTAAGAGACTAAAAAATATCCTCGTTTCTACAAAGTATAAAAAAAGTGATATTGTGATGAATTTCCTCGGAAGAATGATGTGAAAACCTTGCATTTTTCTGATATGATCATTCAACTTTGACAGTGAGATATGATCTTCTTATTCAATAAACCAATTTTAAGAATAAAAATTGGTGCCATAATTTGTCCACTTTCTTATCCAGAATGTTCTTCAACTATTCTCAGCTTTATTTTGCCTTATTTTCCTTGATTCTTTAACATAAAAGCTCATCAACGTATTATAATATGTCACTGCCTGTCCACTGATTACTTTGGAGTTTCCAAAGATTATATACTTGGATCATGACTCTCTATTTGTGATATTTGAAACAAAAATTTAAAGCATAAAATAGATTTTAAAAGAAAAAAATAGAGGAAACCAAACCAGAATCTGCAGATCAACAAGAGAAGGACAAACAGACGTAGATAAAATATCATGCTGCCAATCCCAATTAGTTAAGACGTAGACAATAATGATCTATTCGCATAAATAATTCACAGATCTTAAATTACCATATTTAATTATTACTAAATAAAAGACAAAGAGCAACGCCGCCAGCTTAGACCAATTTACACCTTCAAAAAAATTTGGATTTTACATAGAACATCCAATAAAATTTTACGCTGCCAATCCCATTTATTTGAGATGCAGAAGATGATGAAGATGATTTTGATCCAACATTTCCATGCCTTAATTAGCACCAAATAATAGCCAAGGGGTAAACTGCTTGTGCTCACATAAAACACTAAAACTAATCACCATCAACAGAAGTAAACATTCAAAGATTGGATTCACACAAAATGATAAAACGAATCAACAAGAAAAGATGAAAACAATTAGAACGTGGAGATTTAGAAGATGGGCAGGGAGAGCGGCAACCTACAATGATCAAGTCGAAGAGCAAAGGCAAGGCGTTGATGACTGGGATGAGGAAGAGGGGCAGCAAGCACGCCAAGCAAACCTGCAAAAACCAAGAACAGATGGAAGCTTTAGATCCGAAAACCAAGAACACGATCGAAATCAAAGCAAGAGCCGATGAAGAGGAGGAGGAAGAGGAGGACTGGCCATGGCGGAAAAAGGAGGAGACTTTTCTTCGATGCTATCGTCCGACAAAGAAAAGAGAATCCAACAACGGAGGACAATCCTTCGATTAAAGGTGTGTTGATGGGCGAGTTGACTCGTCTCGTCCGTTTTTAGTTTGCATGTTGGCGTGGGAGTGGCGAGAGAATGTCTGACCGATGTTGAGCGTTGGTGATCTAATTTACCCCCTTAATTACGATCGAATAAAAATAAATTTTATATATATATATATATATTGTTTGACCAAATGAACACGAGCGATTGTAAAAATTATAAATTAATAATATAAATAATATTTTTAAAGTTTATTATCAAATTATCATTCATGATTATTAAATTTATAGCACATCAACGTTAATTTTTGAATTATATCATAGTAATATAAATTTTATTTATTAATTATTTTAAAAAATAATAATTTTAATTTTTATGCTAAATAATGTAGAGAACTAAGAATAATAATGTAGATGATAATTATATAAATGAAATATTAATTTTTTGTGAAAAAAATTAATATTTATAATGAAAAAAATGATTAGGTTATACACCAAACATAAGATGAAAATATGTCTATATTGACCGAATGTTAATCACGTCTAGCTGTGACTAGCTTGACCGTGACTATGGACGACATATTTTTTGATCAAGGCTAAGTAGACGAACATGGAGATCAAGTCTAGGTTGTCTGTAATTTGATACTCTAAGGTAATTGGAATTGACATATTAATAATCAAGATATTTCAAGCTCAAGGAAGAGAATTTTGCATTTATTATTTATAATACAAGAAAAATGGGCTTTTATTTTGCTAAACTCCTTTAGATTAAATATTAAAATTGTAGCTCTTGATTAAACTCAATTTGGTTCCTTCTTCAAGTCAATATAAAATTTAATTTAGAGTTTAAAATGACCAAATAAAATAAAATAAGTTGAAACAAGTTTGTGCCCTTGTCTTTTCGACTCAAAAGGTTGATGTTTTGTATATAAAACACAATTTTAAACATTTAAATAAACTTTGTTCACAATAAACTTCCCCTCGTAAATTACACTGATGAATGTAAATTTTTATACTCTTCGCAACATTTAGAGTGCGACATGTACCCCATCCCCAAGAATTACTCGTATTGTGATCTTGTAATTTCCCTACGATTGTAATTCACGAACAACACAAATAATAAACTTTTTATATATGAATACCAAATAGAAAAATTAGGTTATATATATGATAATTAACATGTGGAAACTAGGGAAAAAAATCTTGGCACCGGGTAAAGATCTGGTAATCCTTGTAAGAGCTTGCATAGATGAGTAAAGGGCCTTCCAAATGGGGGAATACAAAGTTTCCCCTCCTAATATGTTCAATCCTTCTACAATTCATCTTTAACTATTCTAAAAAAGATTATGAAAGGGAATTTCATTTTGTGAACCAAAGAGTCAATGGGCTCAACCTCAATATGTTGTTTGTCTGAATAAATATTATTACCTCAAAGAAAATATTTTTACCTCAACCATTGCTTCTCAGAATAAAACAACTATGCATTACTCATAAACACAACAATTTCTTGTTTCAAATTAAAATCAATTTTGTTTCCTGAATTCTGTAAAGCTAATTGAGGGGACACGTGCTAATAGCTTGAAGTTCACTAAGCTTAACTTTTCTGCATTCCCTATATCTGTCTAATCAATCACGAAAGTGACCCAAAAGATCAATACACCACATGTTTTTTATCTTGATAAATCTGCAGTTGAAAATGATTCTTATAAAATGGTGGCTACTTCCAATAAGAACAAGGATCGAAAGGATGATACCTGTTATGGCTAGATGGATGCCCTTGTGTGGTAGGATGCGTTTACCAACTCCACACTAGAAGATGTGCTTCAAACTATTGAAAAAAGGCGAAGCAATTGACAGAGGACTAACAATTCTTCTCATCCAACCACTTTTGTCTATAGAGTCTAATTCATATTTTCTGTTTCTGTGTGTATGGAGATAAGGTAAGTGTTACTTGTAATATACATAAAAGTAGCACCGCTCAGTACTTTACAATTCGAGAAGCACTAACAACTTTTAATGCTTTAAGCAAGCAGATAATAAAATTATCACACGAAGAAAATGGACAGCAAGAGCAGATTTTAAGGCCATTGTGCCCAACCATGCATACAATGACACTGAATTAAGCATATAAATAATGAAGTCCGACTAAAAATAGATTAAGCAACCATGAAACAGAAAGTATCAATTGCAAAAGGAAATTGTCATTACATTGTGACAATACAATACAAATCACTAGTAAAACTGTACACAGCTGAATAATTCACATATCAATTCCTATATAAGTTAGTGGGGAAAACAAGTATTGACTACCATGAATGATCATTGTATTTTGTAAAAAAAAGCAACCTTGGATCACAAGGTTTTCAGCTTTTCTAGGAAAGGGAGGGTTGTCATCTTACATTGACAGAGCCTGTGAATCTGTGACCATAAAGGCTTGCACAATATGATTAATATATTTGACTACAAAAAATAAAAGAATAAAGTGAATATCAATGTGTCTACTAACAAGAAACCAATTGGGAAAAATTAGGTTGTTAATCATGAATGAGATCAGCTGGACCCTGCCACTTTTGCAAGTCGAATATTTTGGAGTAGACAAAAACACCACTCTCTTGCAGCAACGTTGTGTTTCCTACCACATCATAATTCACTCTCGCCCGCCAATCCCTTCTGTTGAAAAATGACGACCACTTATCAGGGCTTTATTTTTTGATAAGTAAACATGCATATGAAAAATGTGGTTATACATACAATATAAGCGCAACTGATCCAAAATAACGAATTAAGAAGCAAACATAAAACAGACCTATTGACTCTTGAAGAATGATGTCCTATCTGATCCATTGGAAATCACTTATGCTGGCACCAGCACTATCAGATGGAATGGTGCATTTATACTGCGAAAACTAACTGTGATTCCCAACATTTTTAACAGTTTCACTCCTTCTCCATCTTTCAAACATACTTCCCAGGAATCTGTTATGCCATCCACGTCCAGCAATGTTTCAGAGGCTCCTCCTTCCATCCAACTGGTAAATCTTGTCAGATCTGAGGCAAAAGGAAACAAGTGACATATATAATCATATACTAACAAAATCAAAGTAACTAGAGTTTGTCGTCAAATATACTAGGGCTACTAAAACCTCAGTTATAAATTTGTTATTTGACTGCTAGATGCCAGGACTAAATATACTAATTGAAGGAAGACAACAATGTCATTTGTCAGACAAGTTACAAAAATAATCTTCAGACAAGACAATCAAGTAAGTGGAACAGGTTGAAAAGTAGCTTGATTACAGGCATGGGACAAAGGTAAGGACACAAACCTTGAAGTAGAAACCATCTTTCATTCAAACTTTTCCCACAGAGGCAGTCAAACTTGTGTCAATTAGTTTATTTTCCATGGGAATCTCTCTTGCCAAAATAACATATGAATGAAAATTTATTTTACAACTACTAGATTCCATTTGGTGAAGGAGTCTCATGCACAAATCTGATCCACCTTCCTTCACTATGCCATCAATTAATATTGACCAAATAATCTCATCAGCACTCCATTGCATATGGAGCAACTTCCCAAACAATGCTTCAAGTTCCTCCACCCGGCCCACCTTGTACAGAGCACACATTAATTCTTTGTAACTACCTAAAGAAACTTCAAGACCATGTTGAACTATCTCATTTAAGGTTTCTAAAGCAATATCGACTTTCAATTTCCTACTGTATGTAACAAGCAAATAACTGTACGTATCTATGTCCATAACCAATTCTTTCTCTTTAATAGTAGCACACAATTCTTCTACCTCTTGTAGCCTGTCTTCACAAAATAAACCGCTCACCAGAGCAGCGTATGTATCAAGATTAGGTTCACACCCAATTTCCAGCATCATTTTCAGAAGATCAGCTATGGGGTCAAACAAAATAACTTCTTCACAACAACAGCCAATCTCTTTAAGAAGTTCGTGTTCTTTTGAAGTCCCTTCATTAATGTACTATAAGTTCGATAACTAGGAACACAACCCACATTCATCATTTTCTGGAGAATGAGAAAAGCTTGATATACCTTCCCAACTGCAACATATCCATCAATCATTGAAGTATATGTAACTATATCAGGAAGCAATCCTTTACCCTCCATTTCTTTGATAAGCAACTCTGCTTCAGAGAGCTGTCCATCGAGGCACAACCCATATATAAGTGCACTGTAAGTGATGAGACCAGCGGGACAGCCATGTACATTCATTTCCTCCATCAGATCAAATGGAAGATCTAACACTTTGCTTTTACAAAAACCATCTATCAAAGATGTGAAGGTAATTACATTTGGCAGCACACCGTCCTTCACCATTCTTGCACACATTTTCCTTGCTTCGGAAAAATTATGTTCCTTTGACAAACCATTAATGACCACATTATACGTGCACAAATGTGGGTAACAACTATCTTCTCTCATCCTCTCCAACAATCTTAAACCCACTTCTGTATTCCCTGACTTACAATAACCATCAATTAATGCATTGTAAGTAACCTCAATTGGACGCAATCCACAGTTTCTCATGTTATCAAAAAGTTTGGACGCCATTTCCACTTTTCCCACTTTGCAAAACCCAGAAATCAGCTCCGTAAAAGTCCATTCGTCCGGTTCACACCCGTTAGCTTTCATGAATTCCAACAACCGCATGGCATTTTTAACATTGCCCACTTTACAATAACCATCAATCAGGGTGTTATAACTCACCTGATTCGGACCTGGTCCATAATTTAACATGTTACTTAGAATAAATGCTGCTTTGCTGACATTACCCATGAGACAAAAACCCTTCATCATCTCATTGTAAGTCTGAGTATTGGGAGAACAGCCTGCCCTCTCCATCACATCGACAACCTCTAATGCAGTCCCAGTGCTACCACTGCAACACAAACCATTGATCAAAGCATTGTAGCTTACAACATTCGGAACAACGCCTTCTCGCAGCATTTTCAAAAACAACCCAACAGCAACCTTAAAATGGCCAACCCTAAACAATCCACTGATCAAGGCTGTAAACGTATGGACATTGGGGCTGCACCGGCGCATTCTCATCTCAACAATCAAATCGCAAGCTTCCCTTACACGGCCCAATCCACACAAAGCCACAACAGGCACAGTATAAGTATACGAATTTGGATTAACACCCACCTCAACCATTTCCTCCAAAAGCTCTAACGCATCATCCACCAACCCCTCATTACAAAGACCATTGATCAGCGTATTGTAAGTAACCGAATTCGGATAACAACCCTCCTCAATCATTTTATCAAACACCTTAAACGCCGAATCCAAATCACCGTTCCGGCAATGCCCCAACACAAACGAGGTATATGTAAACACGTCCGGCCTATAATCGTACTGGTACATTCGATTCAACACTACTTTTGCCTCACCAACCTTGCCTTTCTTACACAAGATATTGATCATAGTATTGAACGTCAACAAATTCGGAACAACACCACTACCAATCAAATGTTTGTACAGAGACTGCGCCTTTGCGACCAAATCGAACTTCCCAAGCGCCATTAAAATCGCATTGTAGCTAAAAAGAGTGAAGGCGAATTCATGGACGCTCACCTCGTCCAGGAAGCGGAGGGAGGCGAGGAGCTCGTCGGGGGAGCGGCAGGAGCGAGCGAGCTGGGCGCGGATGCGGTCTGCAGCGGCGAAGAGGCGGGAGCGGAGGAGGCGGTGAATGAGGGCGTGGAAGGCGGAGGGGGAGACGGCTGGGGAGGGAGTGGGAGAGGAAGTGGAAGAAGCGGAGGGCGGCGATGGGGTCGGGGTGGTAGTGGAGGACCGCTGCGACGTCTAGGTGGGAGAGGGAGGGGCGAGGCGGCGGAGGTCGGCCGAGCGGCCGAGGTCGCCAGCGGGGGTGCGGGAGAGGACGGCGGACACGGCGTGGGCCGCCGGGTTGGAGGAGGAGGAAGGGGGAGGGGGAAGGGGAGGGGAGGAGGGGGACGTGGGTGAGGAGGCGGCGGCTGCCGGAGAACGGCAGCGCCGGCGGACGGAGGAGGACAACCATCGGAGCTGCGGCGGCGCCGGCGGGGTAGGTGATGAGGTGGGGAATAGGAGGGAGTTTTTGTGTGGGCCCGGTGGAAGTGGGCCTTGTTTGGTTCGTGACCCAAACTTTTGTGTATTGATTGTTAGGCAAATCATGTTGTGCTTATTAATTTGTCTTCAAAATAATATATTTGTAATAATAATAATAATAATAATAATAATAATAATAATCTAATAGCATATTTAATTGTGTCTAATTTTTCTTAATATTATTATGCTAAATAAAATAATTATATCTTAAAACTTTATTTTCTTACTTAATAAGGCAATGTAAAACTAAAATTTTAATATTTTTTCATATTTATTAAATTTAAACGGGAAAATTTTAATTTATTATATTTTATTCATGTTAAAGTTTAAGAGTTCCAAACTCTCAAATATTTTATTTAAATTTGGCTCCGACTGCTTTCCTAAATGTGTAAAAATGGCTTTTAACTATGTTAATTTTTTATGATGTTACTAAATTTAATAACATTATCTCATTGTTTAAATACGATGAAGTGGCAAACTCGGTCATATTATCGATAATTATAATGGAAGTTGATGTTTTTTTTAAATTTGATGATGTCAACTCATTTTATAACATTTAAATTCCATTTTTTACAAGTTAAACTTTATTTAAAAATACTTTATAATTTCAAACACTATCTTAAAATTGAAATTACTAATGTTTTTACCCTATTGATGACGTAGATCAGGTTTGTCACATTATCAGAATTACCAAGTTCGGCCACATTATGAGAAATAAATAAAATAATAACAGAGTTATAGTCAACTAAGAAGTGTAAATAATTATTTTTATAAAAACAGCACAATCCTTGGTTCTAGATATAACTGATTTTTATCCTTCATAATTTCAACGTGTGTTAATTTGAATTACTCGTATAAATAAAAGTCTTTTATTCAAAAAAAATAAATTTTAATATTATCGTGTAGTGGGAGAATAATTCAAAAAGAACAGCTATGTAATCTAGAACAATATGTAAATTTTTTGCTACAGCTTAGCAAACTTTGGCCTAGAACCGAACCACAATTGTCGGTTCTATTCAATTTTAAAAAAGTTTTTGTTTGGCTTGGTTCTTATCTTGGGTAACTAAATCAAAGATAAGAAATACGGTTTGAAACCAAACCAAATCGAAATTGACAGAAAAACATCGAATATAAAATAAATAAATAAAATTGTCAGGTAATTGAATCCAAGATAAGAAATACGGATCGAAATTAAACCGAACCAAAATTGACCAAAAAACCCAAAAATAAAAAAACCTTAATATTCACGTTTTATACGAGTTATTATTAGTTTATTTTGATTTATTTATAATTTATTAAAAATGTTCAAAATAATATCTATATATAAAAGACTTTTAAATGAGATTATAATGGTTAAATCATGTTTTAATTTAAATTATAATAAAAAACCATAATTAATTTTAATATAAGTCTAATAATTTCAATTTTTACTATACCAAATTAAATTGAACTGAAATATTTCGATTCTCCCAGGTTTGGTTTGAAGGAAGGTCAGGTACTGTAAACTCGCAATTCGAGTTAGGGTTTTATATTCAGAACCAGTCAGTTTGACTGTTATTTTTGAGTCAAGTCAGTTTCAGAACAAATGTATTGAATCGATGCCAGTCGCATGTATGAACTATGAGGGTCATGTGTACTCAAGTATATGATAATAACGTCATGAACACAACAGAACAGAATGAGTTATCAGAATATATAAAATTATGCTAGTTGTTTTTTTATTTTTATATATAGTGGATCGTAGAATTAGTTTTATACCGTTTACTGCATTAGGACGCGTTACGGACAGTTGGGTGTGTTGATAGTTCTAGAGCATATTATTATGATGTTTTGGTGTTTGTTTGATTTTACGGGATTTTTCCCGATTTTTATGAATTTTTTTAGGATTTAATACGACTTAGTTATTATACTTGACTCGAGCCTGAGACAGGTCAAGTCTTATTTATGAAATTGCCACCCAACCATTTCTTCTCTCCCCCCACCCCGCTCCCCCCCGACACTTTCCCCTTCCAAACCCTAGCCGCCCCCACGCCGCCATCGTCGTCGCCTTGCCACCGGGCATCGTCGCCTAGCCCCGCCATGGCGTCGCCGTGCCGCCCTGACCAGGCTCGGCACCATTTGGCCGCCGTGACGTCGGATCGCCGCGCCAAGCGCTGCGCTCGAGTCGTTGATTCCACCGCCGGTGACCGTCGCTGCCTCGATCCAATGGTCGCCTGGCACCTTCGACCCTCCAGTGAGCTTCCCTGACCAGATTGGAACCCATCGCCGCCCATCTCGGCCGGATTTAGTCACCCACCACTGACCCTCTGTTTTAGCCATATTTCGGCGAGCCACCGCCTCAGCCGGCCACGTCGACATCGTGGACGTGTCAGGCTCACCGAGCCGGTTCCAATGGTACCCCATACTATTGCTTTCTAGCCAGTAGACGCCGTCGGCGGCTGTTGTCGGAAGTTGCTCGGAAAACCAGATTTGCATGAATTTGGCAGATCTTCCGCGGAGTTCATCCAGTTGAACCTGATCGACTTCGGACGCCGCTGAGCATCGAATTCGAGCTCCGAGACACGCGACGGAACCCTAGCCGTCGTCGATTACCGATGACATGAGGTATAATTACCTCCAATTTGATCATTTAAAATTGAGATGATTGTTAGCATAACATGCTAAAATTGAGTAGTTGTTATGATGAATGTTAGCACAGTATGCTAAATTTAATTAACCGTTATGAGTAATGCCTAATTATGAGTAAAAGGGTTGATTGTATGATTTGAGTAATTGTGAATGAATAGTAAGTGATCTAATAAGGTAGATGGAGTCTCAGCATGATAAGTGATCACGACATAACTTAGAAAAAACACAGTAAAATTGGTATGAATAGGACGAGTTAGGATTATTTACTTTTATGATTATTTGATTGGTCATTGTGATAGATGATGATGGTGTTGTGTGTGATATTCGTTGAGTTGATGCATCATTTAATTAGCGGGCATTAGTATTTAGTTTTGATGTGTAGGTACAGAGTAAGAGCTCGCCGCCTAGGCGCGATGACACGCTTGGAGCTTCTACCAGGTCCGTTTAGAACTCGTCTCTGTTTTACACTCTTTTCTATTGTATGTTTATTTTATTATTTGCAGGATGGGTTAAGTGGCATTTTATTGGATCCCACTTAACTCGGGTCATTTAACCGAACAGTTTTCCGGATTAATAACCTCTCGAGGATGAGATCCCTCGAGGATGATTTCGAAAACAAGATCCACCACAAGTTGCATTCGGGCCTATTATATAAATCCCTACCTAGCCCTATATATATATATATATATATAGTTTTCAGTAGTTTTCAGTGAGACGAGAGATAGAAAAACCGACTACACGTACCATGAGTGGATGCCGTGACAGTCAAAGCGGGCTCTGGATTAGTGCCAGCGGACTGTTCCATTCCCGAGGGATCCTGACAACTCCGCGTTTGAGTTCCTCACACCTGGAGAACGTGGAGGTTTACGGGTACTGTTTAGTACAGCGCATGTCCGGACTTGTGGTTCAAAGGATACTAAATGCAACTACCTGAGAGTACTTAGCCTTCGTGCTCAAGGCCAGCAGAAATATGGAGGTAAGAAGAGGGCTTAGGATTTGAGACTAGAAAATGAAGTAAGAAAATGTCGAGAGCGGCATCAGCAGCAGCAGATCAGTAAGTTCGGGATGCTACCGGGTCTGCAGCCCAGTGGCTCCTCAGTAGTGCCCTTCAGAGTGTTCACGTGGAGAATATGATGTTTTCTTTTATATGAGAGTTTGCTCTCATAGCCAGCTTGTTATAGTTATTTTATTTTCCGGACTAGTAACACTTATTACTGACGTATTTTTATACTATATGTAGGTAATAATCACGAGTTGGAGGAGCAAGTTTGGACGGAGGAGCACTGT
>JAURVB010014865.1:0-16979 GCA_033002965.1 Piper betle
CCCTCATAGCTCATACACGCGACCGACGTCGGCTCGGTACACGTGTCCTGAAACTGACTCAACTCGAAAAAATAACGGTCGACCCGACCGGTTCTAAATATAAAACCCTAACTCGAATCGTGGGTTTTACAGCGGCGGTGGGTGGGGGGCCGCAGTGGAGTTCGTCTTGGTGCAGCGGGAGGCCAGCGGAGGTCGCCGGCCAGTGGTCTCGAGAAACAGAGAGGAGAGGAGGAGGGTGGGGGGACAGGAAGGAATTACAACCGTTGGATCGCGATCCAACGGCTGTCCCCAAACTTTAGCACAGGCAAGTTGCCTGTGCTGAAGCACAAAAACTTCGCCCTCTATTTCATAATGCATGCACAGTGCGCCAACTATATGTTGGTTAAGCTATGATCGCGTTACCAGAATAATATCTCAACCGACATTGAAATATGCATAAAATTGTACGCGTCATAGACGTCACATAATGTATTGATTTGTTCTTTGACAATATTGGGGGCATGACCATCTTATAAAATTAGCTACAAATTCTTGTAACGTCCCTGCCCAAAGTGCAATGTAATGAGCCTAAATTATTTCTTTAAAATGGTTAGCCCATATTAAAGATTTATAGTCCATTTTGGATCTTCTCCCGATAAGTATTAGATGTAAGATTAAGTTGAGGGATCTTACAATCCACCCACCCAAAATTCCTATAATTGGCCTGTTGCTAACCCTAGCCCATGACCTTCTTTGGCCCGTGACCGGCAGCCTAGCCAATGTCTATAGCCAAGCCTACTATCTAACGCGGAACCAGGTTGCTCTAATACTATTTGTAACAACCCGGCCCAAAGTGCAATGTAATGAGCCTAAGTCATTTCTTTAAAATAATTAGCCTAAGTTAAAGATCTATAGTCCATTCTCATTTATAAATAGAATCTTCTCCCAGTAAGTATTAGATGTGAGATTAAGTTGAGGGATCTCATAATTATGTTCTTTAATATGATATATGTGGCATGTTATGAGCATAAGTATTGTGAAATCGAAAATATTTATGTTTCTTAATTAGCCATATTTATATTTCTTAATTAGCCTACAAGCATTGAAAGATATTTAATATTCTTTTAATTTCATCGTTAAAATATTACATGAATTTATTTTGTGTTAAAGCCTTTGCCCCAGGTAGATTTTAATTAAATATTGATTCATTTTAATATGTTTGCATTGGTAAGCATATAACTGTAGTAATGGTATATAATATGCCCAATATTTGTGATAGTCAGCATGATTATATGTTTCTTGTAGCCGTTTCATCTTTCATAATTTTTTATGATAAATTAAGTGGTGATTATAATTACAAGGAATGGAAGGAGAAAATCCTTCTTCATTTGAGGTACATGGACCTTGACTATGCTCTTCGTAAAGATGAGTTTTATGTTCCCACTGAATCTAGCTTTCATAGCCAGAATTTACTATACGAATGTTGGGAGCGATCCAATCGCTTGAGCTTGATGTTCATTAAATTTCACATTACAACTAGTATTCATAAGTCAATTCCTGAATGTGAGTCTGCGAAGGATTATATGAAGGCTATTGATCAACAATTTGAGACTTCAAATAAATCATTGGCTAGTATCCTAATGGAAAAAATTGTCATCAATAAGCTCATCAGTATTCGTAGTGTGCGTAAGCACATTATGAAAATGAGAGACATTGCTTACCAACTTAAGTCTTTGGAGAGTGAGATTTTTGAGTCTTTTCTGGTACATTTTATCCTTAATTCTCTCCTTTCTGAGTATGGTCCTTTCAAAATAATTTATGATACACAGAAGGAAAATGATTGATAAATGAACTTCTGACCATGTGTGTTCAAGAGGAAAGGAGATTGATTCATGATATGGATAAAAATGTACATATGATGACTCATGGAAAAAGCAAGAAAGAAAGTCGCGCATATAAAGGGAAAGACAAAATACTTATCCATTTTAAGAACAAGAGGGAATCCAACTGTTTCTTCTGTAAAAAAAGATATATAAGGAAGGTTGTCCTAAACGCAAGGTGTAACGACCCGCCTGAACTGGACCGAGTGTTACCTAAAAATATAATTGATGTAACAATAACATTCTAGAACATGATTCATAATACAACAAATAAGTCTAGAATTTATAAATCATAAAAAAATAAAACATGTTCTGATAGCATATGACAATGTATAAAATAAGCGTCCCATAGTCTCGGGCCATTTCCGATAGCTACAATTATAACACAAGAGAATAAAAAGGAAGTCCAATTTATTATCAATTCACCAAACTTGGGTTGGTAAAAGATTTACCAACACACTTTTAGTCCTCAGTCCAAAGCTACTCACTTGTAGAGGCAATTCCGCGTTAATGATAAAACTACTACACCGCATAATTAAATGAAACAAGTCAATATAATCCCAATTATCATTTCAAGAGACTTTTAGTTGTTATGACCATATGCTGAGCTCTTAATATGCTGGGAGGGTTGGCCACCCCATCTAGCTACCATCCCATGCATGCGCACACACGCTACGTGACCCACGGCCTGTAGTTACCGATATTTGTCATTGACTCACCCTCTCGGTATCACAAGTGCATAATGAGCCTTCTTGTGCCACTGCGCCCTATCACCCCTTTCAACATGGGGGCAGGTGTTTAATCTTTCAGAGGGTGCTGCCTTGTGCCGAATTGAGTCGACCCCGGTTGCGTTCCAGCGCATGGTGGTCCAATACTCAAGTCAACCAAAACTACCAAGTCAATCAAGACTACCTTTTTGTGCGCACTCGGTGCATGGTGATCGAATCTGGGTTCAAGCCGATCAGAGCTGCCAAGAAGGGAAAATACAACATTTCAAATAATTATACGGACCTGGATAGTTCGTAAGTGAACCTGCAACTGTGACCAACGATCCTAATCTGAACGAGAAAATGAAATTATACATAAGTATAATTTTATTTGAGTAGAAATGCATGCAACTAAATGACTAATAGATATCATGATTAAAATTTAACAATATTAAATATTAAATTATTCAAGTGACATAATTATTTAAATCCTACTATACATTTTAAATTAATTATCTAAATTATAATTCACACTTAACAAATGATAAAATAATTATCAACTTATAAATAAATATTTAAATACTATTATTAGTATATTTTCCTTCGGTTATAATTTTTAATTGCTATCATTATTCATAGCAATTTAATTAATTAAGTTGTTCAATTAAATTATTTAAAATAATTTGTATTATCCTAATTCAAAGATATTACTAATTATTTTAAATTATTCAACTCAATAAAGGTTTAAACTTTATTTATTTTCATTAGGTTATTTAGGTTCAACACTTGTGATTTTTACCCAATTATAATTTATTAACCCATTTCCTACCTTACTAACCTGTTATTAAAATAATCACTTTATTTATCTAATATTAAATTTAATATGATAAAGGTAAAATTTTTATTTTATTAATTACTTATAACCATCCAATTTACATTAATTGCTTGTAGTACGCCCATTAATTATCGACAGTTTATCATTACCGTATTTTTATTACTTATGGTGATTTTGTACAATAATTAATTAGTTGTGAAACTTTAACCCATAACCTATTAGAATAATTATTTTTAAAGATTTATTACTAGTTAATATTTTTTTAACTCGAGTCGGTGTCGAGTCAACCATTATTTACAGAACTGCCATCTTCTTCTTCCCCAACGCTCTTCTTCTCCTACATTCTTCTTTGCACCAAAAACCAGACTTGATGTCTTCTTCTTCAACCCAAAACTAGATCACGTCCTTCACTAACTGCTTCCTTTCCCTACCCATCTAATTGGAAGCATAAAGCTCGTGCTTTATAGCAACTATCCATGTCGAACTGTGTTCTGCACCAAGGCGCGCGACGCCTGGCCAAGAGCACCACCGGGAACGCTCCCCTTCTCCCAGCACGACAACCCAATGTCAAGGCCAAGCGCTGTGAGCATGCACGGCATGAGCCTTGGCCGGCGAACTGGTATGGATGTCTAGGATCCCTCACAACGTTGTCCATTATCCCCATCCTTGAAATTCCGCCCACTAATAGGTTCAATTCTGCCACCCACTGGAAACGAGGGACATGGCGAACCATCCCTTCAACCCAGCATCTAGATGAGACCGTCGGGGTGTGAGGGGATGCTTTGCAAACTTGGTTTACAGTCGTCCATCTTGCCAACATTTCAGACTCGTCGGCCATGGCGGAATTTTAGTTTCCAGTTTGGCTTTCTTTTCTTTCTTATTGATTTAAGACTTTAATTCTCATGATTATCAAGCTTATTATTCATAAAAAGAAATATGCATGCATGAAAATTAAGAATATGGAGATAGGAAGAATACCCAAGCAAGGAGGAAGAAGCGGCATCGGTAAGGAAGAGGAGAAGAAAATGAGAATGAAGGCGGCTAGGGTGAGGATGACGTCCCCTTCATAAAATAAAATGAAAATGATGGCTAGGGTATGTGAAAACACCCTAACACCCGTATTTCATTTAACCGGGTAACCGGGTAAATAATAAAATATAATAATTAACTGGGTAGAATTGATCGGGTAGAGAAAATAATAATAATTCTCCAACGTTCGATCCTTCCCCGACCGAGTCGAATATTATTATTATTTTCACAGTCTTTACACAAGGCATGGCTTGAGAAGAAATGTAATCTCATCTTATTTGTTTGTTATGAATATAATATGGTTGATGTTTGTCGTAACACTTAGTGGATTGATTTTGGTTTTACAATCCATGTTTCGAATACCATGTAGGGTTTCTTAAACTGAAGGACATAGACGAAAAGTGAATAAGGCATCTATTTTAACAACCCAATACGTTCACATGTAGAAGCTATTGGGCCATGTAGACTTGTTTTATGTTTTGGCTTTGTACTTAATCTAGAAAAGACCTTTTTATATTCTTTCCATTTCAAGACTTATACCTTTGAGTTTTTCATTTAATTTTCCGAAAACACTTTATGTTGCATAACTCTGTTATTGTGGGAAATAGTTCTATGAATCAAGGTTTATTTCAAATCCACTTGTAAGATGATGCCCCTTATAACCTAATGGATATATATATGTTATTGTTGGTATAAAGCGTTGTGTTATGAATGAAAAATCTTTTATACTGTGGCATTGAAGATTGTGACATATCTCAATCGAAAGAATCAAAAGACTTATAAATGATGGAATTCTTAAAATTCCTGATTTTATAGATTTTGATACCTATGTGGACTATATTAAGGGAAAACAGACCAATATGTCCAAGAAAGGTGCTATAAGGAGCTCTGAGATATTAGAAATCATACATATAGATGTATGTTGTCCTGATATGGATTCATTTGGTCAAAAATACTTCATCTCATTTATCAATGACTGTTCACGATACGTGTATCTCTACATACTTGATAATAAGCACGAAGCATTAGATACTTTTAATTTTTAAAGTGGAAGTAGAGAAACAATGTGGTAATCATATTAAAATCGTGAGATCTGATCGAGGCAGAGAATTTTATGCTAGGTATACTAATGGTGGACAAACACCAAGTCCATTTGCAAAATTTCTTCAAGAGCATGGTATTATTACACAATATACTATGTCTGGCTCACCAGATCAAAATGGTGTAGCAGAACGAAGAAATAGGACTCTCTTGGATATGGCGAGGAGTATGCTTAGCAACTCCAAACTTCCTCATTCATTTTGGAGGGAAGCCCTTAAGACTGCAACATAGATATTAAACTCGATTCCTACTAAGGCTACTAGTAAAACACCATTTGAGTTATTAAATGGTTAGAAATCGAGTTTGAAACATATCGTGTTTGTGGTTGTCCCACTAAAGTTAGGGTTTATAATACTTAAGAGAGGAAGTTGAACCTAAAGACTATTAGTGGGCATTTCATTCGTTATGCCGAAAAGTCCAAAGGTTATAGGTTTTATTGTCCATCGAATTTCAATAGATTTATGAAATCAAGAAATACAAAATTTCTTGAGAATGATGTGAGTAGTAGGAGTAATCAATATCAAAACTTAGTTTTTGATTATGATCATACTAAAAGTACTTATATATTAGGAAATAGACTACTTATTGTTAATGACATACATCCTAATTGGGTGAATATTAAACAAGTAGCTAATGAACAGTCACGTCAAGTTGGAGATGTTCTAGTAGAACAAGTTGATTGTGAGAAAAATTAACAACTTAAAGTTCTTGAGCAACCGGTTGATCAACCACTTTTATAAGAGAATCTTGATGAACCATTAAGGAGATGAAATAGAGTGAGAAAACCAGCAATATCTAGTGATTTTGTTGTTTATTTGCAAGAAATTAACTATAATATTGGAGAAAAAATGACCCTGATATGTTTTCATAAGAGATGAATAGTGATAATTCCAAATTATAGTACGAAACCATGAAAGATGAAATGGATTCTATAGTTGCAAACCAAGTCTAAAATCTTGCCAAGTTGCCTAATTGGGTGAAAGCTATTAGTTATAAATGAGTCTTTAAAACCAAAAAAGATTCATTATATAACATTGAATGATACAAGGCAAGACTCGTGGCTAAATGATTCACACAAAAGGAAGGAATTAATTATCGAGAGAATTTTTCTTCTATTTCAAAGAAAGACTCCTTCCGTATCATCATGACACTAGTAACGCATTGTCATTTTGAATTACATTAGATGGATGTGAAAACAGTTTTCCTCAATGGAGATCTAGAGGAAGAGGTTTATATGAAACAACCTAAGAGGTATTCTTCAATTGATGGTGAGCATCTTGGTTGTAAGCTTAATAAATCGATATATGAACTCAAACAGGACTCCCATCAGTAATATCTTAAATTCCATATTATAATCTCTTCATTTGGTTTGTTGAGAGCATTAAGAATCAATGTATATACCACAAGGTTAGTTGGAGTAAGATTACTTTTCTTGTCTCATATGTTGATGATTTATTGCTTGCAATGAATGATATGGGATTATTACATGAAGTAAAAAAGTTTCTTTATGAACATTTTGATATGAAGGATATGGTATTGGGTTTATTTCACATCGGTCGTAGAGGGTGTTGATGACTTTTCTATAGGTTAATGAGAAAGCCTTATTCCATAAGCTAGTTTTTGGATTTAGAGAGGCCCATAACACCTATTGTAAGTCCTTTTGGGGGCCTAAAGGGCCTAACAGTGGTATCGGAGCCATGTGGGTTTTGATGTTTGCCTACGCTGATTGTTGTTGTCTCCTTCATGGTTTCTACTTGATAATTTAAGGGGAGTTTGTCAGTATGATGAAAGTGAGTTTGTTAGACGATGATGATTTCGGGATCACCCGATGTTTAAGGGGAGTTTACCGTATGATGAAAGTGAGTTTGTTAGACGATGATGATTGGGATCACCCAATATTTAAGGGGAGTTTGTTGTATGATGAAAGTGAGTTTGTTTAAGGGGAGTTTGCTGTATGATGAAAGTGAGTTTGTTTAAGGGGAGTTTGTCATATGATGAAAGTGAGTTTGTTAGACGATGATGATTTTGGGATCCCCGATGTGTGACAGGGGAGTTTATTAGATGATGATGATTTTCAAATCGTTCGATGTGTGATGTCTGATGATTTCGGGATTGCCCGATGTGTGACGTGGGAGTTTGTCAAATAATGATGATTTCGAGATCGCCCAATGTGTGATGGGAAATTATTAGGTTCATCCCACATCAGTCGTAGAGGATGTTGGTGACTTGTATATAGGCTAATGTGAAAGTTTTATTCCCTAAGTTAACTTTTGGATTAAGAGAAGCACGTGACACCTGTTGTAAGTCCCTTTTGGAGGCTTATTCATAATGTTTAAACCATCTTTTGGCTTCTTAAGAGTATTTTACATTGTAATACGTGGAAGGTAATTTGACTAAAGATGACTTACTATTATGATTAATGTATAATACTTTTCTTTTGAAGTATTAATATTTTGGATAATATAATACATGTTGATGTATGTTTGGATCAAGTGGGAGAATGTTGAATTTTATTCTAGCTTAATGTGGTCTCATCATATATATAATTTATATATTATAATCCAAATATATTAATTAGTGGCATAATTAAAGATAACCTTCATAGGGTGGTTATTCCTTTAACTTATTGATGGGAGAAATTAAATACAGTATTTTTCTTTGGTTCCCTGATATGAGCATTTTTTCTGTCTCTGTCTACTATCACTTTAGAAGTGAACAGATAAGAAAATTTTAAAAGACCAATTGAAAAGATATGTCATGAGAGGATATATGATTTGTTGATTCTAAATATATTAATGTTTGATTTACATAATTAAGCTGCGAAGATCATTCTCGCATCTTATAATTAACTACACAAACACGAGCATAATACCTTGCTAATCTGTTCGAGCCAAAAAAGAAATTAAACAAGATCTATAGGCTTATTATGTTTATATTTAAAATAATACAAGATGAAATCTTTGATTATTATTATTATGTAAACAAATTAAAGCATTCGGGCAATCAACGGCGTCCTCGGCTCTTGACGAACAGGTCGACCAGACCAAAAGCGTTGCTGGTGAGCATCTTCACCTCGTCCACCCGCCCAACGACGCCGCCGACGTTAGCCGGCTGGTCTTCCGCGTCTGACAGCCCGTCCGTGCACGTCTCCTGGTCCGTCAGCGCGGTGCTCACGGCCAACCGGAACTCCTTGCCGTGTCCGTTTCTCGACCTGTCGGCTCGGCGGAGCTTGGGGAGGGAGCTGCGCAGGTCGTCGGCGGCGTCGGAGAAGAGGGAGACGCAGTCCTCGGTGGCCATGGAGGAGCCCTTGCCGGAGCGGAGGAGGGAGGAGGCGTCGCGGGGCCTCCACTGGCGAGGGAGGTGGCGGCGGCGGCGGCTTGCTTGGCCGGCTTGCGGCGGACAGCTGTGGCCTTTCCGGCGAGGGTGCAGTAGCAGAGGTCTGGGTAGGGAGTGACATTGCAGCTGGTGCGGACGAAGTCGGAGGTGTTTTGGTGGGCCAGTGGCGAAGCGGTGGGCGAGGAGATGGACATGGTGAGCAAGACGGCGGCGACGAAGAGCAGTTTCCCGGCGATGGTGTCGTGCATATCGCCGGTCATAAATAGGGGTGGACAACAGATAGTATAAATGGGTAGATAGTCATTTTTATTAGATAATTACTTATAAATTAATTTTTTAAGGTGCCATTTAAATTTATTTATTTATAAATTTAAATGGTTAGGTTTTAAATAACCGGGTTCAGGGTTACTAAACGGTAAAAAGTCACAATTGGCAAAGAAAAATTAAATAATAGATAATCGGGTTTAATATTAGGTTTAAAGTAATTAGTGAGTTTGTTTTAGGCTCAAATCCGATTGATTAGTGAAGGGATATAAAGAATATAGGAAAAATGAAGGCATCATCTAATTATTGAATTCGAAGAGTCTAACAATTATAATTAAATATTTTTTCTAAGCATGGTATTTTCTTAGTGAACACACTAGAATATTTATTTATTTAATTTTCTTTTCTTTTGTAATTCTAAAAGAAAAGTTTGTAAATATGAAAAGAAAAATGAACAAAACATAATAATTCAATAAATAATCACTATATTAATTTATTTTTTCAACTTTTTCTTTCAAATTCAAATGAAAGATAACTACAACTGTCATGAGTTTTTTCTACCAATTAAGACGAACCTTCCCCACCGTCGTGGCGATAGTTTGTCGGAAATGCCCATGCATGATCACGCCATCAATCCAACCTCTATAATCTAAAAATTAGAAATCATACACCCAAATTTTTTGAACTTCAAGTTAAACATATTCTAGGTAGCACAAGGTGAAACATATTTTATTTGACTTTAAATTGAATTTTAATTCGAATTTTTACTGAGTCACACATTGGCTATTGGAAGTTCAATATAGCTAAGAGTAACCCAATGCAAGATGCAAGACTAATGTTTAATTTATTGTCATGGGCTTTGATGCCTAATTTTCAAGGAAAATTGTCCGGTCCAATTGCATGGACAAGCCCCCGGTCTATATGAGGCATTTTGGCCCATGAATGACATGTTTCTTTGGGAATTGGATTTAGTGCTGCTATAACAAATCCACTGTAGCAGCCAAGGGTGCTAAACAAGCTAGCTAGCCAAGCTTAACATATGCTCGAACTTGACTCGAAAAGTCGAAGATCAAGGGTGCTAAACAAGCTAGCTAGCCAAGCTTAACATGTGCTAGGGCTCAACTCGAAAAAGTCGAAGATCGCTCGAACCCGACTCGAGATCGAATAAGTTTTGAGCATAGATGCTCGAGATCAACTCGAATAATTTTAGTGTTGCTCAAGCTCGACTCGAACTCGAATATATTTAAAGAGTCAAATTTTTTAGAGTTCGAAATTGGCTCGACCAGATTAGGTTCGAAATCGGCTCAACTAGATTAGGTTCAAAATCGGCTGAACCAGACTAGGTTCGAAATTGGCTCAACCAAACTAGGTATGAAATTGGGTCAACTCCAACTCAAAACTAGCTCTTAAATTAAGTCATTATATGTGGAATAGATGTATGTACAAAAAGTAGGAAATGGGGGAATATGATTAAGATAACGATGTGGGACTATCCAATGAAATAAAGAAAAAGAAAATGTCATTCACTCTTATTAATAAAAGAGAAACTTAATACTAGTCTAAGATTAAAAGTAGGAGAATCAGCCAATCAAAATATAAGAAAAATCTTTTAAAATATAATAAAAATACTTCCTATAGTGGATCACGCACTCAAGTCTTACTAACCTCAATTTCTTAAAAAAAATATTTAAAACATCTGTCCTGGTAGAAGGTCACAAATTCAAATTTCATAAAACTTATTTTCTTTTAAAAAATATAAAAATACCTTTTACGATAAAAGATAAAGGGTTCAAACCTGACTATTACATTTAATTTTCTATTAATATGTGTCTATTTAATTGTCTTAAAAATATATAATAAAAAAATTGTCTTAAAAATATATAATAAAAAATTAGATAATTATAACATTCTATCTCATGATTTGATAAGGATTTGAACCCATCACCTCTTCAATTCCACAAACCAAAACAATCATCCAACTTATAAGTTCTTTTGTTCTACAATAATGGTTAAAGTAGTATTTACTATAATCATGCAAATAAAAAAAATGTATCATAATTGATATCAAAATTATTGCATTAAAAATCAAATAGATATTAATATATTAAATCTAATATTTTATATTATACTATCGAATTGAGTTTGAGCCGAACTACAAGTCAAGTTCGGGTCTAAGTTCAAATTATAATCGAGTTGAGTCAAGTTGAATAATTTCTTGCTTAAGTTCGATTCATACAATTCGAGTTCACGTCGAGTTTGAACTCGAGCATTTATATGTAAGTTTTAAGTTAAGTCGAATCACGTCGAATATTAGATGTTTACGGGCTGACTTGTTCAATTAGCAGCCCTCTCATTTGTTTAAACTACTACAATTAATGGAATTTTACTATTATTCTTCACACTCTGCTATAGTAATTTTAACTAAAGAGAGGGCTATTACACTTGGATTTGCTGTAGTTTGATTTAATCCCCTATTCTATGGGTTGTCTTATTATGAAACCCATTGGCTATTTAAACTTTGTTACTGTGTATACATGTATATAGCCAATTATACAAAAATGCTATTATTAGTAGAAAAACGTCTATCAATGACGTATACGTTGTCATTAAAGGCCCAATTCCCGGTCCCCAAAGATATTAGCGACCGGATTTGTGACGGTAATATTTGGTCACAAAAGGCGGAGTCACTAACGAAATTAGCAACTGAAAGGTGTTTCTATCACAAATTAGAAACCGGACATCATTTTGGTTGCATATTTTGCGACCGTGTTGACTGTCACATATGTAGCTGCAAACTTTTTTGCAACTAGCATTTCGGTCACAAACGCTGTCGTTACGTGGTTGCTACCAATGCCAAATAATTTTCCGATCATGCGATGCAGTCGCAAATTATCCTTGTTTCAATCCGATCACTAGCCGGTTGCAAAATAGCGACAAGAAGTTTAGGTGGTAAACTTATAGTCGCTTATAAGCATTTTTCTACTCGATGTATATACATTGATATAAACATATTCTTCAAAATAAAAAAATTGAATCTTCCAATTCTTGGTACACCACTCTTCACAGATTAGATGTGATATAAGAGGCATATAAACAAATTAATTATGACGATTGATTATTCATACATAGTTTAATTACATCGAACCGTTTGTAGCTTATTTATTACATCCAGCCATATCTAGGCTACACTGCCGTATTAATTACAAATTTGAGTTTGAGACTTGTACATTTTCCTAATATATTGTTGTGTGATAAAAAGCTTGCACCATGTATATTCGACCACAATCGGCCACCTCTTATTTCGAAGTATTCAAGAAAAAAACGCTATTATATATTGTTTTGATGGTGAAAAGTGCGAGCGCCCATAAACAAGGATGTGAATAAATAAAATATGCATTAATTAAATTAAGTAAAGTATGTTATTCCTTGATCATCGTTTAATTTTAAGAAGAGAAAATCCATCGAATTCTTTAAAAAATTGAAACTTAGTCAATTAATTATGCATGATTAATTAGTGTCCTCAATTCGAATGTGAAAGCAAATTATGGGCAATCTTAGTTTAAAAATTCGAAATTCGGACTCAACTTGGCATGCATGTCGTGGAGTAGAGTCAATTTAGAGTCAGCTCCCAACCGGATAGGAGTCATTTATAATAAAATTTTAATTATATAAACAAAGTTATATGAAATTAATATACATTGCTCTTTTAACACTTGAAACTAATTATAAATATATCACATATATTAAAAATATTGATTAAGCTAATCTAAAATTAGAAAAACAATATGCCTTTATAACTTTTAGTACATGATTTGGGAAGTTAATTACTAAATCAATTAGTACAAAGTCAATTATTATTATTATTATATTATTATTAAAATTAGTTTATTATTATATATTATTATCACTATTTATATCATAATCAATCTTATCAAATAACCAAGGACTTTTGACTTTAATTGACATCGAGTAAGATTGGACAAGTATCAATGAGCATGACATGTAAGATAAAAGAAACATTTGAATTATGTAATTTTAGTTTTCTAGGGCATGGTTAATTTGCTTAGTTTGTGAAATATCTTCCGTTTCACTTAGCAGTAAAATCTTATTGACAATGTGATGCTATATGTATATAAGTCATTCAGAATTTTTGGGCAATTAACTTCAAATATGGGTAAAGTTTTAAATACTGTACTAATTACCAATGTTGGGTATATTTGATTCGATGGCCATATCAAATCAAATTCTAAATTTTAAAATTATAAATAAAATATTTTATTATATATTAACATAGAGATACATTCTGTAATCCATATTTAATTAAATACATGTCAAATATCGTAGATTTTTTTTAAAAAATAACCAATTTTGGGGAAATTTTAGAGGAATTTAAATAGTATGAATGTCGAAATTGGGCTAAATTTGAAAAGTTCAATATGTGATATTTTTGTATAGAACAGGCCAATAACCCCAAATCTGGTGCATGCTCGTGAATCAAATCGGTATGTTACAAGCCTTGGTTAGGTCAGCTAACCCAAACCTAACTCGTACGAATCTAATATTAGCGTCTTAAGATGAAGATACGACTCGGCATACATAGATGAATGTATAGAATCCTAACATAATACTACGTGGATAATATTCAAACTAATTTACACACCAATACAATTACGGCCAAAATCAATAAAAATTTTGAAATAAAACGAACAAAGTCTTTCCTAAAAGTGTAATTAGGGTCGCCCTGTCTAAATAATATATATAAACATATATGCAAATATATATATCTATATATCAAACAACTTTATTCACACAATCTAATGTACTGTTTACTCAACCCACCATGCTTTCCCTGTGCAATCTATTCATGTTTCACATTCTGTCATCATGTCTTAACAATTAATCATGTCACATCATCATGTTTCAAGCATTTAGTCATACCATTCACAATATAATAACCTTACAAACAAAATACAAACCACTCTATTGACTGACATATGTGCAAACGACAACAGTACTCCTCTGTCCAAGCTGACTCCTCCAACCCGTGATTATTACATACATATAATATAAAAATATGTCAGTAACAAGTGTTACTGGTTTAGAAAAAAATAACTATAACAAGCTGGCTATGAGAGCAAACTCTCATATGAAAGAAAACATCATATACTCCTCGTGAACACTCTAAAGGGCACCTACAGAGGAGCCACTGGCCTGCAGAGCCGGTAGCATCCCAAACTGACTAATCTGTTACTGTTGATGCCTCTCTCGGCATTTTCTTACTTCATTTTCTGGTCTCAAATCCTAAGCCCTCTCCTTACCTCCATATTTCTCCTGGCCTTGACACGAAGGCCGAGTACTCTGAGGCAATCATCTTTAGTACCCTTTACACCACAAGTTCGGACATGCACTGTACTAAATAGTACTTGTAAACCTCCACGTTCTCCGGGTATGAAGAACTCAAACGCGAGTTGTCACCAGAATAGAACAGTTAGCTTCACTAATCCAGAACCTGCTTTGACTGTCACGACATCCGCTCATGGTACGTATAGTCGGTTACTCCATCTCTAGTCTCACTGAAAACTCGATAAAATTATATATATGGGCTTAGGAAGGGATTCATATAATAGGCCCAAAGGCAACTTGTGGTGGATCTTGTTTTCGAAATCATCCTAGAGGGATCTCATCATTGAGGGTTTATTAATCCGAAAAACTATTTGGCTAAATGGCCCGAGTTAAGTGGGATCCGATAAAACGCTACTTAACCAATCCTAGCAAGCATTAAAACAAACATATGATAGAAAAGAGCATAAAACGAGATGAGTCCTAAAGACGGACCTGATAGAAGCTCCAAGCGTGTCATCGCGCCTAGGCGGCGAGCTCCTACTCCATACCTACACATCAAAACTAAATACTAACACCCGCTAACTAAATGATGCATCAAACTCAATGAACATCACACATACAATGCTACAACAAAATCATCCATCATAATCAAATAATCATAAGTGTGAAAATAATTCTAACTCATCCTATTCATACCAAATTTTATTGTGTTTTCTAAGTTACGTCGTGGGCACTTATCATGCTCAGACTCGATCTACCTCATTAGATCATTTAACATTCATTCGCTATTGATCACATCATGCAACTCATCGTTTCATCCATAATTAAGCATTAATCATGATAATTAATCAATCCTAGCATGCTCTGCTAACAATCATTAATTTTTAATAATTAACTCGGAGGTAATTATACCTCACGTCATCGGCAATCGGCGATAGCAAGGGTTTTGTCGCGCATCTCAGAGCTCGAATTTGGCACTCGTCGGCATCTGAAGTTCGATTGGGATCGACTGGATGAGCTCTGCGGAAGATCGGGCAAATTCCGGCGAATCCGATTTCACGGCAAGTTCCAACGGTTTTCCAGCATATTTTAGTGGTTTTTTGGCAACTTTTCGGCAATTTCTAGGCAGTTTTCCATCACAGTCGCCAGCAACGTTACTGGCTAGATAGTGGTCATATGATAGTGGTCATATTGGGTACCGTTGGATCGGCTCAGCGAGCCAGACGCGTCTACGACATCAAAACAGTCAGTGGGGGTGGCGGCTGTAACGACCCGACCCAAAGTGCAACGTAATGGGCCTAAGTCATTTCTTTAAAATGGTTAACCAAATTTAAAGATTTATAGTCCATTCTCACTTATAAACAGGATCTTCTCCCAGTAGATATTAGATGTGGGACTAAGTTGAGGGATCTCACTGCGGCTCGCCGAAAAATGGCTAAAACAGGGGAGACGGCGATGGGTGACTAAATCCGGCCAGCCTGGGCAGCGATAGGTTCTGACCTGGTCGGGGAAGCTCGCTGGAGGGTTGAGGGTGTCGAGGTGACCACCCGATCACGGCAGCGACGGTCACCGGCGGCAGAATCGGTGATGCGAGAGTAGCGCGGGCGTGGCGCTAAGCGTGGCGATCCGGCGTCATGGAGGCCGGACGACGGCCGGCAGCACTCAGGGCAGCACAGCAACGCCATGACAAGGCCTGGCGGCGATGCAGTGGCAAGGCGGCGCGTGGGGCAAGGGTTTGGGGAAGAAGAAAGTAAAGGTCGGGGGAGGGGGGAGAAACCAGCTTAGTGGCAAGCTCATAAATATTACTTGACACGTCTCTGACTTGAGTCAAGAATAATAACTAAGTCGTAGAAAATCCTAAAAAAAATCCATAAAATCAGGAGAAATCCCATAAAATAAAATAATCACCATAACATCATAATGACATGCTCTATAACTATTAACCCACCTAAACTGCCCCATAACGCGTCCTGATGCGGTAAACGGCCTAAAACTAATTTTACGATCCACTATATATATCAAAATAAAAAAATAACTGGCATACTCTTAAATATTCTGATAACTCATTCTATTCTGTTGTGTTCATGACGTTATCATCATATACTTGGGTCCGCATGACCCTCATAGCTCATACACGCAACTGGCGTTGGCTCAGTACACGTGTTCTGAAATTAACTCGACTCGAAAATAATGGTCGAACCGACCGGTTCTGAATATAAAACCCTGACTCGAATCGTGGGTTTTACAATATAATATTTAAAATTATGAATTACGAGTATAATTATAATATATTTAAGATTAATTCCTCTTGTAATGACATAATTAACGAGCTAAATAATAAGTAAATTTGTTTTTTTCTTTCAAAGTGAATTAAAGATTAATCTTGGGTAAATAAAACATTGATAGTCCTACTGTATTAAATAACTAATCATCTAATTGTCCCAATATAAACTTTTCATAAAAATTTAAAATAAAATTGTTAACTGCAAAAGAAATCATTAGTCG